>CAJNSZ010000130.1:160763-195090 GCA_905329745.1 Rotaria sp. Silwood2 | reverse complement strand
CAAAGAATCGGAAATAGTCACTCGAACTCGTCGAAACTCATTCAAACTCACTAAAAATCAGCTGATGTATGATGACTTGACTGATTTAGGGATGATTTAAATCAGTCGTTTCCTCCTTGGTTTCTTATCACTAGGCAGAACTGAAAACTAAGATACCAGGTTTAATATCACACACTAGTGTAGTGACTTGAAAAGTTAAAACAACGTAATTTAAATGATGAAACGTAAGCGATATTTCTAGCTTTTCAGTTTAATCCATGAGAAGGAACCTTCTCATCGAAATAATACGTATCTTGACTTTGATTAAACATTAAACAGTTGTAATGTTCTCAATGGAAATGTTGGCTTTCATCGATGAAAGGGAAAAAAGTCAAAATTGATATCCTATCATCACAATACAGTCCTTTTCTTCATTTTTTTCATGCAACGTGAGCGAAACTCATGTCATACTTCTATATTTTGTGTCATTAGCGTTTTCGCTGGCCAACAAAGAGCTAGTACTACTGTGCGACTTTTTAAAATCACCTAAATGTTTAATTTTTTTTATAAAAATCAATGGAAATCGGCAATCGTTTATGATTTTCTTAATTCAGTGAAAACTTGACGTTACGTCTTTTTTCCTGATTTCGACTGCTTCCAGGTATTTTTACGTTTATTTACACTATTCTCTCATTTTTGAAAAAGCCCCCTCCTGTTCTGGTCTCCTCGCGCCGTCCCTATTTACAGTCAAGCGACGTTCAGATGAAAATAATCGATCTAAAGAACAATAAAAGAGAAATACAACAAAAATTATTTTCGATAATTTTATTTCAGCTAGATGCAGGGCATAGATTGAATTTTCTTTTTCTCTGTTTCATTTTAATCTGGACAAAGACGAAAGAAAAACTATTCGTCAGAATCTGTCCCTTTTAATCAAATCGCATTTTTTCTAACTTAGTTTAACAGTAAGAAATATATCCTATATTCTAAGATGCAAAAATAATATTCAACAACTGTATAATAGAATGCCTTCTTTTACCCCATTTGAATTAATTAGCAAAATCTTAAATAGTAATTGAATAAAAATATCAAGTTTGATTGTATCTTGAGAATAAAATAATTCTTTTTCAAAAACAAACCACTCATTTAAAATGATTTATTTTTGAGTTTCAGCTGAGTTTGGGTGATTTATCTGATTTAAAATGAGTTTAGCTGAGTTTAGTGATCTAATATGAGTTTCGGTGATTTATCTGATTTAAAATGAGTTCAGCTGAGTTTGGTGATTTATTTTGATTTTGAGTGATTTATTTTGAGTTTCTTCTGAGTTGAATCAGTAGTTTCCCCCTTGTCTTTATTAATAATGAATGGCATGATGCAGAGTTACACATGACATTCCCAGTATGTGATCCAAGAACTGGTGAGGAAATTTGCCAAGTTGAAGAATCAACAAAAGTAAACAATTGTCCAACCTAACTTTGAGAGAAAGTGTAAGAAACATTTTTTTTCTTGTAGGCTGATGTCGACAAAGCAGTTAAAGCTGCTCGTAATGCATTTCGTAACAATTCTGAGTGAAGAAAAATGGAAGCAGCCGTACGGTAAGAGGTCAAAAAGACTCTTCTTTCTTAAATAAAGTGTTTATGGGTTTGTTATAGTGCTGATCTAATGAGAAAATTTGCCGAATATTTGCGACGTGATATTGATTATTTATCGGTTCGTTTATAGCAACTTAAAAAACATTTTCTTTTGTCTATCTTTTCTTTATCATTTAGAAACTCGAAACTCTTAATAATGGTAAACCATTGGAAGAGAATAAAATGGACATTACAGTTTCGGCCGATTGTATTGATTATTATGCCGGTTTGGTAGATAAAATAATGAACGAAACATCAAAAACTCCAACAGATTCATTTTTGCACTCTTATCATGCACCGATAGATGTCCTTGGACAAATTATATCGTGAAATTATCCTATAATGATGTTGGCATGGAAACTAGGTCCAGCTTTAGCTTGCGGCAAGTTTCGAACGTCACTGTATTAAGAAGTGTTTATGACTTTCTTCAATTATTAGGAAACACAATCATTTTAAAACCAGCCGAAGAGACTCCATTAACGGCTTTGTATTGTGCAAGTTTACTGAAAGAAGTATGATAATAGCAAAAAAGCTCTTTTCCAAAAATGTTCTGATCTTCCTTGTTTCAGTCTGGTTTTCCCCCTGGTGTTGTGAACGTTTTGCCAGGTGATGGTTCTGAATGTGGTCAATTCATCGTTACTCATAAAGGAATCGATAAAGTTATTTTTACTGGCTCATTCGGGGTATATAGTTACTTATTTATACCTCATTCTTATCTGTTTGAAACTCTTTTTAATTGTAGGTTGGTAGAAAAGTTCAAGAATTAGCTGCAAAATCAAATTTGGAATGTTTGTCATTCGAATTACTTGAAAAATGTCCGTTAATTATTTGTGAAGATGCTGATCGTAAGTATCGAGATTAGTCTAATTACTTTCTTGATCTTTTGTATTCTATTATTCTTTTTAGTCGACTCTGCTGTAAAATTAACCGATCGTACAATATTTGCAAATTCTGCTCAAAGTTGCTTTGCTGGATCAAGAATATTTGTTCATGAAAAAATACATGATCAATTCGTTATTAAATATGCTGAATTAGCTACTCGACGAGTGGTGGGTGATCCGTTCGATTCAAAAACTGAACAAGGGCCTCAAATTAACGATGAAAAATTCCAGAAAATTATGAAATATATCGAATCTGGTAAAAAACAAGGAGCGAAACTGGAGTGTGGTGGAGAACGTTTTGGAACAAACGGTTTTTTTATTCGACCGACAGTATTTAGTAATGTCACTGATGACATGGACATAACAAGTGATGAGGTTTGTTCAGTATTATTAAATAAATTTATGTCTAGAAAGTTGTTTCTTTTAGGTGATAGGACCGATAATGAGTATATTGAAATATCATGATTACGATGAGGTAATTACACGAGTAAACAATACATGTGGTTTGGCTGTTGGCGTGATAATAAAAGACAAGTGGCAAGCAAATTTTCTTGTTTCACGTTTACAAGCACGCACTGCTTGGATTAATAAATACGATGCCGCTATGAATCTGTTACCATTCGGAAGATACAATCACGTTGGCGGCAAGAAAAATTTTAATGGCAATGGCTTCGATGAATACTACGAAGTAAAAAAGGTCGCTACGGATACGGATTTATTGTGAACATTTGTGCAGTGGCACCAGTTTCTTTACCTTTTCATATCTTTCTCTTGTTCGTTTCATCGTTATTTTTCACTTTTTCGTCAGATGTTTTGTACACTGTTAATTTCGATTGTTATTCATATCATTTTATATGTTACTCAAAAAAAAACATGATGAAAACTGATATGACTAGACTATGGCGATCCTTTATTGTTCGATCACTTTTTTAATTGTTAATGTAAACATTTATCACTAATATAGGTAGTATCACTAGCTACTATAGAAGCCTCTATATGATAGATAATGGCCAGGATGAATTACAAGATTTACTGCCAGTTACTTTACTGCCGTTATAAATATGTTTTAAAAAATATAAGTTCTTTATAGTAACTGGAAATATACGCGCTTTTTTCAACATAAATTATATGAAGCAGTTAGATAAATCTGATGATCACAGTAAAAATAGTTTTTTCATCTCTATCTCACAGGTTCATCTTTAATGTTCAATGTTCGTGAAAATGTATTAAAAACTAATTATAGTTCGTAATTAATTACATCGTTTCAAATTTATTTTTCTACTCTCATCTCAATAATTGATTTTCTCATACCAAGTGTTCTTAAATAGATTTCTGACGAACCTTTCATTTAATCATGGATTTACAATTTTTTACGATTCGATATATCGTTTGAAGAAAATAATTTTTTTTCTCTTCCGATAAAATCATGATGTGTTAGAATAGTGTTCTATAATCATATGGACTATGAAGAGGTTTTATAGAAATATTCTAATTGAGTTAAATTAATCGGTAATGAAATTCTGAAGTTTTACACTTGAAATATTACTATTTTGATATACGGGTCATTTTTTTAGTTTACTGTGATCATTAGTTTACTTAAACTATAGTTCATATAACTTACTTATTTGGATCAATGAGTATGTCAGCGGAAAAGATGTAGTGATTTTTTAAATATTTTGATAATATTATTAAAGCAAAAGACTTTTTTAAATTAATATTTATAACGAAACGTAAAAAAAAACTAAAGAAAAACGCGCCAGTTCTCACGTCGATTTATGATTATTATCGGAAAAATTTACAATATATTTAAAAATTCAACTTTTCAAATTGAAGACAAATATAATAAAATAACCTGAACAGTATCAATATTTCATTCAACCTTTTTGAAGAAATGTTTAATAGGATAAATCGATTAAAATAAGTATAAGAACACTTCACTCTAATTTTATTTCATTGTTCAAGTTTTGTTCAAAAGCAAATAGTATAACTTGGTTCATTTTTAGCTTAATAATACACTTTAAGCGAATAGTCGAAAAATAATGAATCCTTTTTAAATAGCTTTTATAATGGAACCTTTATCATTCGTATGGAGCAGGGGGGGGGGTTGAAAAAATACTTGAAATGAATCTGCTTTTTAGTTTTTGATACGAATTTTCAAGCTTTGATCTTGATTAGGGATAAAAAAAATAGAATAAAAAATTTTATGAGGGTTGTAAAATCCAAGTATAAAGAATAAGGAGTTTATTTGCAAAAAAAACAGTAGTTGACTAAAAGATTTCACCCAAAAATTAAGGGAAAAAACTTGTTGATGTTTATCTAGATCAAGAAAAGATTCCGCTATCTTGTTTTGAAGAAAAAAAAAATTCACTTAGATTAGCACTTGTTACTTCTCACAATTAAGTTCGAGATAACAAAATTTTCATCGAAATAATACATTAGGAAAATCAAAGATATGTTTAACATCCTCTCAAGGATAAGAAATTAGATAGATTTAAGATCTATTTTGTTTAACTTTAACAAATAACATTTAATTACTCTGATAGATGATGAAGGATTGATCGATTCGAATTATTTTTCAGTGAAATAGAATTAATATTTTTTGGTGACAGTGGTAAAAGTTGTGAAAAAAATGATGCATTAATGAATTTGAGATTTTACTAATCTCATCTTCTTGCAACAGAGCATTTGATGAATACAAAGTGGATTCTTTCTTTTTATTCACATTTATACAGATTCTTCAGATAGAATGTGTTTATCAAAATAATTATGTTGATTTTCGAGAACTCGGATAAAATATATACTAACAAAAATTGAAAGCTCTTGGATCTTGATGTTTTAAAAAATACTATATGCTACTTTAATCAATTATTGATCCTAAGTATTTTCTTAAAATTTTGTATTTAAACAAAGTGCGCCTTTTAAATATTATTTACGGCAGTAAATCCAGGATACCACCGTATCAATAGCTAACAACAGATTTATACGCGTTTTTATCCATGATGTGTGCTCAATGTTCATATTCGTTGCAATTGAATGTGTCGGTTTAAAAAAAACATATTCAATCGTCGAATAAAGGCAGAAAGCGAAGCATGAAGATTTCGATGAAGAAAGAAACACACATCGTAAGAGTTTAATCTTCCAAGAAAATTACCTTTGTCAGTCTCATCTTTCACTATGTCATTTGAATGAGAAATCGTTATTGTCCATTAATTCTTTTTCGATGATCGTTGATATCTAATAGATCACAAATAACCATGAAGTGACATTCTCACTAGATTGGTCACGGGTACTGACATCCGCTTCGATACGATTTTATTACTTGAATCTTCAATTCTATCATGATTCGTCTCATGTTGAGCGTGAGTATGGGTATATTTCTTCTCACCACCAACAGATAAATCCACACCCATAATGTTTCTTCCTTATCATTGATGATAATTCTACACTATAAAAGATTGAAAATTTTCAGCTTATGAGACTAAAATTTATATAGAATATTATCTCTTTTTTTCATGTACTGTTAAGTTACATATACATATACTGAAGCATCTATATATATATATACGTATATGTGCATTTCACTTTTATTTTTAAGTTTATTAAACTTACTAATAACAGGTCTGAGCTCATAATATCACTATTATACGATGGACTTTTTGCAAGTATTCTGAAGATTATAAGTCTATAATGTCTTTATTTGCATCTGTAAGAACTATTACATGTTCATGTATTTACAGCTGCCAAGGGAAGTTAAAGGCAGAGAAAGAATAAGTTAATGCAAAACGAAAGACAGATGAAAGTGTACTCTCGTAAATAACTGAAAATGTCTTATCATTATAATAAGGTGGACGTATTTTTTAGTTTCAAGTATCACTATTTTGTAGTTGTGTATGTATAAAAGAAACAATGAGGTAAATTAAAATTTTACAATGAATTTTACATGTAGATATTACTGTTGAGTAATCCAACTTATTGTCATAATGAAGTTCAAAGAGAGAAAAACTCTTTTATTTGCCAAGATTGAGAGAATAAACAAATAAAATTTTCATTTTTTATCGATGAAATGTGACTTTATGATCAATTTCGAGCACCTATGTTTATTATTTGATCATGCATATTTATTCAAACATTGAAAATTTATTGAAAACTAAAATGATAAAAATATCAAACCTAAAGAAAACGCCATCTATACAAAATCATTAACATAAACAAGAAATCTTCAGCAGACATTTATATATTACCTGGCATGTTACCTGTCGTTATCATGGTAAAAACAAAAACAAAAAGAACCAGATTACTTTGTTTATGATATGGTTGTTGTTATCTCCTTCAACTAAGTGATAATTTTGTTGTCCAGCAGTTGGTGGATAATTGTAAAATATCAACCATATTTTATTTACTTTAGGTATTTGTCAAAACGAACTATAAAAGTTCAATTCATCATTACGTGAGTTTTGAAAAATTGAAAAGAATTATTGATTTTGTAATCTATACATAAACAAAACTTTAATATCGTGATCAACATATTATGCAATATTTCGTCTTCTTAGTCATCAAAATAAAGATCCACTTTCGAATCATATTCAGTGCAGTTGAGCCTATGTCGGCAAGATTTTACTCAACCAATACAATCAATAGAACACTTACGAACTTTTATAATGACATATATTTCAAAAGAAAACTTCAGAAACATTTAAACTTTAACATTACATCATCATGGACGAGCTTATTAGTGTAACTGATTTAGACTATGGAACAAGTTATCAGCATATTTTATTAAATTAGCATTATAAATACAATTGAGGTATGGTTGATTTTAGAGAGACAACTATGCATAGTGTAGGTGCAGCTGGAGCTCGTCGAATTCAGAATATCTGGAACCGAACTCAGAAGCGATTTGTCAAACACCTTTCAAACTCTGTCCCGAGTCGCACACACTTCGATAACTTAGTTCAGAGTCAAGCTCGAAGTCGGACCCGGATCCGATTTCTATGCATAATATCCTCAATCAAATTCTCTAATTCGTCCTTATAGTCACTCTGAAGATACAAAATGCTTTGTTCGTTTATTTAGTTTCAGCAATTAACACGCTCTTTACATTTTTCAGACTATCTTGAAGGTGATCGTACAAGAATATGGACATAATTGACTGTTACTTTTATAGTAGTAACTATTAGGTAGACCCGGAAGCAAACTCATACCCAAACTCACTAAACAGGGGACTTTCAAGTTCGAAGGCAGTACGAATCCAAACGGATACGGATAGGATTGAGTGTGAATGTGGCTAGACAAGAAACATCTGCACCCACATTCACGGAAACATCACGCGCAAAAATATCGATGAACCGAGAAAAATATTATCTTTGAAAAGAATAATGTTTCAATAAGAATCACTATCAATTAGTCTATTGAAAGAATGATCTCTCTATTTTATCTTAAACTCATTTGAGTGTTAACTAAACAACATTTTGACCAACTATAATACAAGCTAACAAAACATTTAATCATTCATTTGTCAATTACATGGGATGCTAGAAAAATTTTCTCGTCTGTCACTTCTTCTGACAGCCATAATTTAAGTACAAATGTTTTATGATAATGCTTAGAGATATATAAGATTATGCACACAAGTTCAGTCTGTTATATCTTTTGCATTATGGTATTACTTTATTCTTTGCCGATTAGTTACATACCGTTTTCGGTATAAGTTTGAACTCTCTTAATGCGAAGCAGATTTTGCACCACGTTAGCTTGTTTACCTCCTGATAAGTAACGTAAACTGGATTTAGATGACTGGCGGATCAAGCTAGTTTTATCCTACATTGAGTTTTGTTATTGACACAAAAATTGTACTTATATGTAAAATCATAGTGCAAAACACTTCCAAATTATATCATAAATGGTATGTGATTGATCTGATAGATATAAAAGACTAAAATTTTCCACATAATCCTAAAGATGTCTAAGCAGTTTCAAAGAACACTTGCACTTAAAATATGACTTTTAGGAGTGAAAGACGAAAAAAAAAATTTCCAGTGTCCCATGTAATTCGTAATTTTATACTATGAATAGATTATTAATGTAATTTTATTATCTATTGTCTATAAAGAAAGAATCATTGAAAATGTAGCTGCAAATACAAAGCAGTTTTTAGAAGATGAGATTTGTACCAAAAATAATTTGAACAATAAATGGTAATATTTCATTCCATTGTTTCTTTGTTTTTAGTTAAGAAAAGTGGACTGTAATAGGCGCGCATTAGTGTACATGCTACATGGAATTAGTTAGACACGAGAAAAAATAAAGTTTTTGTTTTCTTTTAAAAAAATATAAAAATAAGAAGATAAGAAAGTTTTTATTTAAGCCAAGCATCATCTTGTAGAGTGGTTTGACTGCCACGTCCTTGTAATCGTTGTCTTTGTTGAAAGCGTTCAAGTACTTCGTTACTATCTAATAAAGACGTATCATCTTTTTCGAGATCACGCAATTTTTTTAAACGATGTTCATTTTTTTCGGCAATTCTCTATTTAACAAGAAATAAGAACAACAAAACGAATATTTTTTCTTTAATTTTTTTGAACATATTTTTACTTACATTTAATTCAAGACTAGCCATACTTGTTGGATCACTTGGATCATAAAAATTTGGTGGATCAAAACCATATCGCCTTCGTCTAGCAGCATCTTCTATATCTGTAACAAACATACCATCAACTAAATCAACACGTTTTGATGGTGAAATATATTCTCCACCAGTAATTCCTCCACCTCCACCACCACGCATTAAAATTGAATCATCACGAAAATAACTTGGTTTAAATTCATCATCATCATCTGTTTGAAGAACACGAAGTAATTTATCATGTGTTGATGGTGCATTTCGATAAGGAACTTGCATTGTATTAAGTAAATATCCTGGACTTTGTTTACGTGATAAAGATGGTTGAGACGGAGGTAGATAGGAAACTGTTGTTTGTTCTTCTATATCGGATAAAAGTGCAGCTTCAGATTTAGCATGTAGATGTAGACGTGCTTCTTTATCTTTTAATTGTCGTTTTAAATGTTCAAGACGATGAAGTACTTCAGAATCTGAGCCATCCGATCGAAGAGAAGCAGTTGAATTTGTACGTAATGGAACACTAGTGTTAAAATTTGCTTGAGGACGAGATCGATGTGTTTCTAAATGAAATTAATAGTTTAGGATAATTATTAAAACCATGATCATAATGAAAGAATGTATTCAAGTGTCGAAGTACGATGTTTACGGGTCCCCATTACTAGTGGCTTGATGGTTCATAAAGAGATTTTTTTAGCAGAACTTTATTCATGTAATCATAATGGATGATTGAAAGAAGATCCTTCATTGTAGATGTAAATTATGAAAAATCGTTCACATCAATTGGCAAGTTTCTGTTAGCTAACGAAGTAAGTTGCCCAACTAATTAATTGTTGTTGAGCCGAGGCTATGTATATCATGGAACTCATTATGAATTAAGATATCCTGAAAAAAGTTCAAGCTCTTAACTTGTTACTCCGAGAATATTGCACTTTTACGATTTTTTAACTGAATGCCATAGTTTATCACTTGAAAACCAGTTTTCGTTGTGTTCCTGAGTGGGATCATAGAATTGACTTAAAAAATATGGTAAAAATGCAGTATATGCGCAACAGTAAGCTTAAAGTTCGATTTTTTTTCACAATATTCATTGCTCATTAGGATCTACATAAGGCGCATAGTTCCGAGTCAAAAGCAATTAATCGATTGGAAAACTTCACTCGTAAGCTTGACAAAACTTTTTATTCTGAATCATAACAAATTATGACTTCACCTTTCTACATTATAATGAATTATCGTTGAGTTGTTTTCAGAAAGACTTTCTTTCCCGAAGCGGCAAGTTAAAACTTCGAGAAGGTAAACACTTATCTTTGCGAGTATAGACATATAGTAAGTGGTACACTAATCAGAAACTCCGCGAGTGCCAGCCCGATCTTTAGAGGGACGGTTATACTGAACAAACAGTGAAGAAAAAAGCCTTAGATATTCAATACTGACAACAAATGCCGAGCAATGAACTTCAAATAAGCAATGCATAATTGATTGAATAAAATGAATTGTTAAAACGAGAGATAAGTATAAAATTAGTATGTCATTTTATCCTGATGAATGACTAGGATATAATAGACATACAATACAATAAAGTTAAAGGAGTACAAAACCCCTAAAGTTTGTCACTAATATCAATTTCATGTTGTGTTAATATTAGTCAGTATTACATCTGATTAAAAACACAACGACTTACGGGGTAGTTTTTTTCGTGCTGGTGGTACATCTATGTAAGCAGAAGCAGTAAGATATAGCAATAGATAGATTTTTAAGATTCTATATCTAACCTGGTTGTTTTGGTGTTGGTAATTTTCGATAAGTTTGTTGACCTTGTTCATCATTATCATCGATTGGTGGTTGAGTAAATTCATCATTATCATTGATAGGTGGTAGTTGTTGTTGATTTGTATCATCAAATGATTGATGTCGTACAGTATTATTATTTGATTTTCGTTTTTTATCTTTATTTTTTAATGTTGGTACTGGTGGTGATGAACTTCGATAAACAGGTTCTTCTTGTTGTTCATCATAACTATTTTGTCTATCAGCATCATTTTCATCATTGTTTGGTGACATTGGTTTTTCTTGTCGTTTTGGTTCTAAAATGATAAGATAACTATTTAGTGAAAGAAATATTTAATTAGACAAATAGAATTGACTTCGTTTTATCATAATTTCCTCTTGTTTTTTTTGTCGTTCTAATTCTTCTTGTAAACGTTGTTGATGTTGACGTTCTTGTACTTCTTTTTCTTGTTTTCTTGCTGCTTCGTCAGCCATTTGTTTGTCCATTTGTTGTTGCCATTCGGCATGTTTAGCAAGTTCACGTTCTTCTTCAGCTCGACGTCGAGCTAATTCTTCAGCATTTCGTTGACGTTTTTCATCGATTTGTTTTTTTAAATCTTGTTTATATTTTTCTTCACGCATTATTTGTTCTTCAGTTTTAATTGTACCAAATATGCCATTACTAACAGCACCACGAGCATGATTTGGTGAACCAGAACGATCCTAAACAAACTCATTCTAATCATATTTCGTCATTGTTAACCTTTAAATCCATCGTCTCCTGGTCTTTAGAGTAATTATTGGTAGAACGATTACAGAAAGTAAAGGAAATATGTTTTATAGTGAACTCCATAAATTATCAATTGATAAGAAAATATTTTGTTTTGTGTTATTTCATTTTCGAAAAAAAAAGGATTTATCAAAAATGCTTTTCTATCAAGAAACAAGATATGTAATAGAAATGTATTATGTGACATACAATGATGATAATGTCTATTATTGTTATCAATACCATTCGAAAGTTTCACAAAAGCTACGTAGAAAACAAAAAGATGGTACAACAAAGAAAAGGTCAGTACGGATTTTCCAGTAAACCAAACCTTTAGTTTTTAAACGTTTTCAACTGAAGTATAAAATTTGCTCACAGCGAGCTTTCTACAATGTTTATCCGTCGAACTATATCAGATTTACAAAAACTGGAATCACTATGGAAGATAAAGAGTTGATATTGTTGGTCTATATATAGTAATCTATAGTAGACTGTAGTTCCGAAAATCTGTCTGTTAGGATCTATAGAAAGATTAAATTTTAAATTTCTCGTTGTATATATCAATATGTATTTCATAATATAGAATATTGAATTACCGAGTTTAATAAATTTTGTGGTTCTCCATTATAAAAAGGTGCATTTGTAATTGAACTTGCACCAACTCCTAACGAATATACTTTATCATCAATAGCTGTATATGGTTGCTGTGATCGAGGTGTTTGATATTGTTGTTGTTGTTGTTGTGGATTTCTTAGATCACCTAAATTAGCTATAACATTACCATCTTTATCACGCATGGGTGCACCACCACCACTTCGACCAAAATAATTATAACGATTTATTTCTGATTCTAATTTTCTTTCATATTCATCTTTTTCTTGTTTTGCTTGTGATTTTCTCATTTGTTTTTCACGCATTTGTGCTTGAAGTTCTTGTTGATAACGTTTTTTTGCTGCTTGTTCAGCTTCTTTATCGGTTTCATTACCAATTTGAAAACCATTGTCATTATTTCGCTTTGATCGACTATCATTTCGATATTGTTGTCGATAACGATTATCATTATTTTGTTGATTTGATTGTTCAAATGACATATTCAAAGCTGGTACACCACCACCTGTAATGATTGGTGCTGAACTTGTAGCAACAGGTGGACGATTAAGTATTCGAGCAAGTTCAAGATCAATTGCATTACGTTGATTTAACCGTTCGGCAAGTAATGTATTTAATGCAGTTAAATCTTCAGCATAATGTGCACGAGTAACACTTGATGAGTTACCGGTAGATAGTTTAGTACTTTCTATAAGAAGGACTATAATTTATAGATTATTGAAAAAAAAAAGAATATAAAACGCACCCAATTCTAATTGTCTTTTTCTTGCTTCTAATTCACGTATTTGTTCATATAATTCTAAAATATATTCTTCACGATCACGAATATATTGTTCGTCATGATTTTGTGATAGACGTGATCGTGCTCGATTTGTTGTATATTCTGTTGTCGCTGTTGATGCTGATGATGAAAATATATCATTCGTATTTGAAAGATTTTTCGTTGTTTTCTTATCAGTTTTTTCCCATGGTGCAACAACAATTCCATCTTGTTGAAATTGTACACGTCGAGTTGTATTTCCACGTGAGGAGTCAATTTGTGATGTTGACTTATTTTTGGAAACACTTCGTTGAGTTCGTAAAAAATCATTATATTCACGTTTTAAATCATCTTTGAGTTGTGCACGTTGTTCATCATGATTTCCAAATCGATCAAAAAATCCAAATTCATTATTATTTCCGCTATCATTTGACAAACGAAGTTGTTCTTGTTCAAAACCGAAAGGAACTGTTTGTTGTTCAGAAAAAGGACTACTAATAATTGGACGTGGTGAAGGAGGATAATAAGGTTGTTGAGATTGAATACGAGGTGATGGTTCGTCCAGAATTCGATTAACTTTAACGTCTAATCGATCTTCAAAATTTGTGGATGGAAACGATTGAGGTGGAGGAGGTGGTGGTGGTGGCGCTGCTGGACGTTGTCTGTTTCCTTGCTGTCGGTTTCCCTGTTGTCGATTAGGTACTTTGTTAAGTTTGGATCTCTGACGTTCTATGAAATAGTCAATGTCTTGGGAAGCAGCAATCATGGCTTCGTTGTTTTTTTTTATATGTACATAAAGAATGATGGATTTTTTATGCAGACAAGCAATTAAGAATGTAGGAATTTTTTTCGGTTCTGTCTTACTTGTTTTCGGCTGCAAAAAAATATTTTAATAACATCTTGTTTCGCCATAATCGATTGTACCATCTTGGATACCGGGAGGAGGACAAGATGAATGGCACCCAATAAAGTGAAAGAAAATGATCGCACTCTATAGGAAAGGAAGAAGAATATATTATAACAATGATTCCGATTACTATTTGAAACTTTGATTCAAACAATAGTATACTAACTGTAGAAAAAATGTTATCGGGTTTTTTTTTATAGATGATAAAATATTATTGAACGTACAGTGGTACCAAAAAGTTCTGCTAACCGGTAATAAGTACCTAAGCTTTACTCTGTTTGTCTGATGTTTTGACTACAAATAGAGTTCGATCACTCGTAATCGTAGGAACTAATCACGACCTGTTCGACTTTCATAGAGAGGAGCTGGAAGGTCAACATAGACGTTTTTTTCTCCAGACGAGGATATTTCAACATAGCAAATAAATCTCATGATGTTAGGCTTCTCATGCGAGAGGCCAGTGCCATCTCTACCACCGATAGAAAGACCATGTCAAACAGCTTTAATTTGCCTGATTTATGAAGTATTCTTTGAGTCATCTCTACATGAGAACTGATGGAAATCATCAAAAATTGACTCATATCTTCGATTGATTTTAACCATTTATCGTAAAACATTTGCCAATGAGTGTTCTGCTATAAAAATCCAAATTGAAACCGTTCCAAACAATGGAAACTTCCCTGCGCCTTAAGATTACAATGGATTGGATTATCTTATCTCTGACACAATGTAGGCATACGAATCTTTATTTATTCATAAGAAAATGGAGGTTAACACGTTTAAGTAGTAGAAAACCAGAAAAGTGTCAAAAAAGCTTCTTCTGGGTCCTTGGGAAAAAATCCATTGCTGTCAACACAAATTCTTTGTTTTAAGGTCTGCCGATCTCAAATTGCTGCTGAGATCAGAGTGTATCAAGCTCTACTTTTTGTCAAAATATCGGGCAAACAGATTGAAGTTTAATATAAGTTTTATTCGGTAGTGCACTACTTGCAATGACTGTATATGACATATGGTTTGGAAAATACTTAAGTTTAGTGAAGAAGTGTTAACCTTCGAAAAATCAATATCAATTATTGTGATTTGTTTTTTGTTTAAATTGATTTATACGAGTTGTATGATCTTCATCAAATTAAATGGTCGAAAACTATGGAACAGAACTTCACGTATTTTAATTAACGTTGACTTTATTGTTAATTTATTCAATGATATGATATCTCAAAATTCATTTACTTTACTTGATGATTCCAACGCTACTGAAACGATAACAATTGAGATGATATATTAAGTCAAAATTCATTTAGTAATTATAATTTAGAAGATTTCATCCAATCATGCCATTGTTTAGCATTTTTGTTTATTCTGATGAAAAGTTTCTCTATTAATTTTGTTCTATGAATTTATTTTAGTATTTTTCAGGTTGGATCATCGAACTCTGTAAGATTCAGGAACTGTATAGTTAAATAGAACGATGCAAAATCTTACGGAATCCGAGAAAATTTTCGAACTCCAAATTATAATATAAATCTTATAAACTCTAACGTGTAATGGTCTCTGAGATTAAAGCTTGAATAATAGCCGAAGCTCCATCGGGCAATAACGGTTCTACAGTTCTGTTGGTTTTTACGGGACTCGAAAAGACCTGGAGTGTAAAGATTACACACATTCCCGTATGCTTACAGATCCAGAAACCCTTGTTTCTCTTTTGATATATACATATATAACAGTACCAAACATTATAATCTGTGCGGAAGCACGAAACATATATGTATATGTTTCGCGTCACCAAAGAGTTAAATCTTTTGTTTTGTTTTTTTACAGATGTGTTATTATTGTCATACTTTACAAAATAATCCTGGGGCTTCGATGCATCCAGGTGCTCGATGTCTTGATCGTTCAAATGATTATTCACAAGTCCCAATGAATCAACGAATATATGATTGCGGACAGCCAATATTTATTGTTCCATCTGCTCCTCCAGCTGAAGGTAAATTTTCTGAATTTTTAATTATGAAAACTTAATCAAACAATGTTTTTGTGTATTTAATTTTTAGAAGAACCTATTATTAATCGTAGTCCAAAGAGAAGCAACTTATTTAGTCGACTCAAGAAGATATTTATTAAATAATTTTGACCTAATTTTTTATATGTTAAATTGTTTATTCATATTAAATAATATTTATTGTAATCGTTAAGTTATTTTTGATGATATTCGAACAAAATACAATAATTCCTTTTTTGCTTTTAAATTTTCTATGATATAAATTATTCATAAGTTGTTCATCATAAGAAAAAATCTTATCGGTATTTCTGTTACTAAAATTTTCTATTTCTTTGCTAGAAATAAGCTTCATTATATTGAACCAAAATCATTTGATTGAAGCTATTATTTGTACTTGAAAAAAATTCTTTTCAAGTCAGTTTTATCATTATGCTAACCTTAACATCCATTCTCATATATATTAAATTAATTAATTTAATATATGTATTGTAATCATGCCGCATCCAACCCATCTCACGATAACAGTTGTATATACACCTTATATAAGTATTGTTTAAAAGAAATAGTTTCTGATAACCATTTTGTTGGCCCTTAAAGTAATGAGTTGAGACATGAAAAATAGAACTGATACAAAAAAAAAGAGAATACATTATACGTAATCAATGTAAGAGTAATAATGAGTAGTGCAATCCATAGAGAAAAGATTTCTGAACTAAATAAGATAATTCTGAGCTTTTCATGATTTATCTCCAGCGAACTGCACTCATTCTACGAAACGTACAACGATTTGTTATTTGCCGAAGGTAATTCGTGAAGAGTTCGAGAACATCTTATTTTTGTCGGAAATTTTTTCTCTGTTAGATAAAGTTGTTTACAAAACATTTTCGATAGAATCCAGAAAACAAATTTTGAGCGTCTTAGTTTTTACAGAAATCTCTTATTCAAAGATATTAACGGAATTTCGACAAATATCTCTTTTGATAGGAAATCTTTTCAGCTAATCAAACATTTTCTATAACTTGTCTTAACTATTACCGTTAAGACCTTTGCTGTCCAAAATCGATTTTCGATGCAGTGCATGGAACTTTCATGAAACTTTCTGTTCATCATATTTATAAAAGAAAAACAATAACAAAAAAGCAGTTTCTATATACAACGTATCTTATTTTGTACATGAACATACAAGGATACAATCATCAATAAAAGGAAAACAAGACTTTTGTTTTTTATTTTCGTACTACTGTTAATCGTAGAACATTTGATGGTACAGATGGACAAACAAATGAAGGATATGTTTGATTTATTGTTGTATTTGATGTTTGAGATGATGCTGTGACTAAACATCTCGTTAAATCTGTTGTATCATTATTATACTTTGATGTATTATCAATTAAACAAGTCGTTGTTTGAGAAACGGGTAAAGTACTAGTAGTTGTTGTAAGAATAAATTGTTGTGATTGTTGAGAAGATGGTACGGTTGCAAGACGAAATGCAGTTTGTGGATTAGTTGTTGGAGTAATTCGATGTATCTAAATTGACAGTCTTAAAGAAGCGTGTCGGAAAAAAATGATCATCCTTCATTTGAAAAGTCATCTATACTGTTTTTTAGAGAAACTCGTGCTGCATCAAATGGTATATAGGAAATTGCTTTCTTCATCAAGTTTTAATGTGTTGGGAAGCCATATACCAGTTAAAGGATATAACTTTCTCTTCCTAAGTCTTATAGGTACATCAGGTCACAATTGAAGACAAGACAAAACCCTATTGGATTAATATTAAAAGTATTTGATATAGGTTGGTTTCGAAACATAGTTAGTCCTAATATTCAATCCAGAAATAGGGCAAGTACAAGTATGGCAAGTAACCGTATTTTACTGGTACTTTAAAAAATGTACTTGTACTTTGCAAAAAAGAAATTACTGGGTACTTGTATTTGTGTCTTAAAAAAAGTACCTGGTACTTATACCGGGTGAGTCATAGTGACTGCAATATCTAGTATTTTGAAAATTTCATGAACAGATTACAGATTCGGGCTCTTCCACCCCGAACACTGTTAGAGTTTCACAGAGCATCTTCTTAAAAAAAGGCGAGATTATACGATATATCTGTGCTGAGATATTTGCAAAATAATAGATGTTGGAGTCATTATGACTCACCCGGTATAGGTGCCAAGTACTTTTTTCAAAGTACAAGTATAAGTACCAAGTACATTTGATAAGTACTTCTACTTATACTCTTACTTGAAAAAATACGAAAAAAGTACAAATACTTTCATCCGAACTCTGATTCGATCATATCTCTCACAATGAGTATAATATTATTTAACTACTTTATAGTATATGGCTTCTTAGAACATTAAAACTTAATGAAAAAAAAAACAATTTCGTATATACTATTCTATGCGGCACGAATTGCTCTATAACATGCTGTAGATAAATATTCAAATGAAAGACCGTCATCTGATACGAATGGATCTTTTATGTTTTTTTTATTTTAAATTACGGTCATTGTTCTTGGTTGTTGAGTTGCAACAAGTAATGTTGGTTTTAAATCTGTTGTTTTAAGACGTTTAACTGGTGATAATCTTAAAATTTGTTGTTCATTAGAAGATTTACCTTGTAAACGTGAATGATCCTTAGATGACATGAGAATATTAGCACGAACATGGTCAACAATTTGATCTGGTGATAAAACTGTTATGGGTTCATGAGAAACGATTGATGTCATAGCGTTCACTGCCCATTTATCATATTTAGCTTGTTTTAATGTATAAATACCATCAAGATGAGTATAAGCTTTTCGCAATTGTTGAATAAAATACATTTGTAACCAATAGAAAACCATCGCACCACTATCAATACGAGATTCACGCCAATCTCGTAATTGTGCAGACTAAATTTCAAAAATAAGTCTAAATAGATAAACGAATATGAAAATAGAGCTTACCACAAATTGCATTGATTCACAAACTAGACCTTTTATACCTGAAAATGCATCAAAAAGATGATATTTTCTTAATATCCATGATCCAAGATCAGTATCAACTAATGGTAAAATAATTTGTTCAAAATACGTTCGAAATTCTTGTGCCCAATTTGATTTACAACGATCATATGAATGCATGAATAATTTCATATCAGCACATAAGAATAGAGATTTTATTTCAGCAAGATAAAATTGATAATCAGTCTGTGTACGACCATTTTGTAATAACCACGCATGTAATTGAGAAAAAATATAATTCCATGTATGAATAATACGTAAATTTGGTAAAAATATTGATAAATAATTATTTCTTAATGTATTACCATCATTATCAATTACATATAAACAACGAGATTCAATATTTGGACATTGTTGTTTTAAATGAGTTAAGATATATTCATATACATCATCACAACGACGATTATGTAATGCACAACCTAAAATACAGAAAATTTTTTTTTCTTGACTGTATCAATCGGTTAGAAATCTGCAGATTTTAGCTGTATGAAAACTATTATGAAACTAGCGAGAGGATCTGAGAAAATTATAAATTCCTTTTGACATAAGTCTTACGTTTAGTTGATAAGATTTTCAAAAGCATATCATGATCTTATTAATGGATGTAATGATAGCAACGCACTGGTCTTGACATTAATATATAGACTAATGGTGAAGATAGTCAAAGCATAATAAAACTATGGTGATCTCAAATTAATTTCGACTTTTTCGGTCGACTGGTAGGTCATCTAAAACAAATAGACTTTTCAGGATGCAAGAATCCAAATTTATATGAAGTTCGTCGAAACTCTCGAGTTCAATTTTCTCCGTCTGAAAAAGGGATAGTTCTCAAGGTTTAATCATGTTTTATAAAATTCAGCTATTTTCTTCTTTGATCGAAAAACTCGAAATGAATCTAAGATTACCATAGTTTTATCATGCATTCGCAATCTTCATCGCTATTCTATAGTGTATGTCGAGATCAGTGATCACCGTCGTATCTCAGATCTAATTCAAATTCAAATATTGCACAAATTAAATTCTCAATCAGACTAGTTCATTGTGAATGTATAACATTTTCTAGTGTCTCTTTTTCTAAGATACCAATATTGAAATTTGTTTTTATTAAAACAAGATCAAAGCTCAAAAAAAAAAGACATAAACATATCGATCACCATATACATTTAATCTGGTATGAATTCAAAGGTGTACCCACCGTCTTAAGAGTTGTCACACCCACGTTACTTTCAAGAGACCGATAAAAAGTTTACTCCACGTGCTAAACTAAATGTATCTGGACCTGTTTTATTGGAATTTCTCTCAAAACGTCTCCAGTAAAGATAAAAATGCTTGAGTAGAGTATATTCACCTGTGATAAGAACAAGAAATAATATAACCGATTAGATAAAAGTATTTGTTTGAATATTCGTATTTCAAATACCAGAAAAATTTATACTTTCCATCACTTGAAGGAATTCATTCGTATGAATAAAGAAGTAAACGGCGTATTCCACACATTTAATTTTACGAATAATTTATCATATTCGTGTCTACTTCGTATTTTAATATGCTCTTCTACACACTTGTATTTGAAAATTGCAAGTCTCCATGTTTTTTTTCTCTTGGTCAGAAAATTTTCAATGTATTCGTTTCATCAGAATAGAAAACTTATGTTGTCATTTATGTTTCGAATTTTTGAATGTATTGTTTATTTGAATTCACCTTAAAGTTTTTATATTATCTCTTTTATTCTATCGTATATTAATAAATCAGAATAATTTTGTTCTTGATAGAACCAGTATTGAAAAATTTAGAAATAGTATGTTTATAATGCTTCTTTCTAAAGCTTCAACTATGAGATGTATATATATATATGCAAAATCATACAACAAAATATAATAATTCGGTTTCACAACTCAATTGTCTGTAGACTGTAATATTCATGTCGATCTTTCGAATAAGAATGCTTAAGACTATATGAAACTATAGACGACGAATACTATCACAATGTTTATTGAAATAAAAAAATACATTTATTGCTACTGATTCACAATAGAGAGTTCTTCTGTGAAGATATTGCCTATTAGGAAATCCGTATTATCTATCTGAGTGTTCAATAAGAAAAATATTAATCATTGATACTGTTACCTCTATATCCTATTGCATTTTTTTCTTCTTATGATTAAATCGATATAAATCTTACCGAGTAAAATGCATGGTTCCTCTTTCATAGCAATATGTCGATAGAAAATACATGTAATATGAAATGTATTAATCGTATATGATGAATCAAATGTAATAAGAACATGTTGTTGTGATAGAAGATCAGAATGATCTAGTAATAAATTAAATTCATGCATTGATTGATTTGAAAATGCAACAGCAACAACATTTGGTATTAATGTAAAACGTACAATATAATTTGGTGTTTGACATGCAAAATGATATAAATCAGATATTTCATCAGCTGATGCAACAAGATGACGTGCTAAACGTCTTTTTATATTACGTATTTGTTCAATATTACGAGGACGAAATAAAATTTCAGAACCAATTTCATTTTCATTTTTGATACTAGATGAATTTAGAATTTTTAATGATTTCTTTTTTTGATTATTTTGACTATCATCAAATGTTTCATCTATTTCAGTAGAATTATTTCCTTCATTATCATCATCGTCATTATTATTATTATTATTATCTTGTTCATGAGAATTTTTTCTTGTATATTGCTTAAATATTTGTACTGCTTGATTATTTGTTGCTGCTTCACTTATAAGTTTATTAAGAAGTGATGGACGTGTACGAAAAAATGGTTTACTATTTTTTTTTGAATTTCCATGTGGAAATTCTTCAGCAACATTTTCATCACCAAGATATTGTATAACAACTTTTGATGGATCGACAAGTGAAACAAATGCTTGTTTTTCGAAATCTTTATTTTTTTTCTTATTTTTTTGTCCAGCATGAAAATAACATTTTTTTATTACTGGATTATGTGTTGGTAAACGGCGTGCAGCTATTTGTACCCAACGATAACCATCACTACGCCAATCGTCTAAAAATGATATTCAGTATATTTTATAAATTTTCTGTTCATCATAAAAATTGAACAGAATTAACTAATTTTATTTACTATATAAGATCAGAAATCAACCTTAACCGATGGATCATAGTTCGATAACGTTGTAACTTCATGATGATCTCTCTGTTACAGTATATCAATCATTTTGCTTCACAATACGTCTCAATTCTATACCATTTTCCAACTGTTCAACAGTAAGTTAGCATAGTCCTTCAGCAATCAACTTTCTCAGTTAAAACTTTACATTCTATATTAAACGTTCTTTTTTTTGGATGAATATGAACATCGTTGTTGTTTTTTGACGTTATTCGATATCCAATTAACATTTAATGAAGATTTTCTTATTCGTTAAAATTCTGATCCGTGATATACCTAACTTTTCCTTCCATAGAAGTTTAGATGATTCCAGACTTTATATAGTGGATGGACAATGGTATTCGCTGGAATTGAAACTTACTTTCATGTCCAATATCAAGTTTCAGTACATAAACTTCTCCAGCTTTTGGTTTAAATGGTGGTGTTGAGGTATATTTTGTTGATGTTGAATCAAATAATGGAATAACTTGTGTTGCTTCGAGTGATTGATATCGAATAAATGATGGATAGTTTGTTGTCATTTTAAATGTCTATTTTAAGAAAATATTTTCCAACATGAACATTTTCTTAATTTTTAAATAAACTCGAACTATATAGATTTTCGATGTTCCTGAAAATTGATTATGGGTATAAAATAGCGCTTCAATGCAAAGGCTTTCATTATTTTTGAATGGAGTACATAGAAAAAAGAACAAAAAAAAAAGATTTCAGAATGCGAATACGTATCAAAAATTCGCTTAATTATCTAATTTTTAATTTAATTTACAACGTTTACAATGTATCGCTACAGTAAACGACAACAAAATCAAGACATATAGGACAGTATTGATTGTAACTACCCCTGTTGAGAGGTCTGAATTTATTATAATCAATAGATGTCATTAATGTTTTCACCAGCTTCATATAAAAATACGCAATAAAACTCATTTCGTTTCCAAATTAGTACAAAAAAAACATCGCATTAGAAATCATTACGTAGATTTTTAAACGCTGAAATATACCTATTGGTCACACCTCCATTGTCGCTTTGTTTATTCTGTAATATTTATATATATGATCATTATTTTTTAATTTTTCTTTGAACTCTTTATCTGATGTACTACTGAATAATTTTTCATTACTGTCCCACGTCAAGTAAGTGAATATTTACGAAAGAAAAGAAAATTAAAAAAAACAAATTTCATTGAATTTATTAATGGAAAGAAACTTATTTAAATGTCGTACTTTCTATTTACATTCAATTAATTTTTTTTTTGGCCTAATAAATCATTCGCATGTCAATTGAATTTATAATAATCTTAAATGTAAGTCACTTTTCTTAAACTCTTTGTTTCGTAAGAGAATAGAAACATTTAATATTCATCATTAATTGAAATAGAATAGACACAATCTTTGTTACATTTAGCGCAGGATTGAAATTAATAACAAAACAAAAAGGAAGAAGATTTTCTATTATGAACATTTTTAACTACGCTGTCTTTTTTAATCATGTGCCTGAAGAATTATGCTGAGTCGGAAGAAGTACTCAAAATAGTCTGTATCATCACATCGTTGAATATGATAGATGTGCGTAGTAGTAATTCATGTTTGGATTTCCCATGACGAGTGACATTGTATTAGTGATATAATCAGAAACACTTAGCTATCTGCAGAAGCTATTATAAGTCTAGATATAAACGACAGGCCAAGACTATTTCTATTTCACTCTATCAACCCTTTTTTTGTAGCTATGCTACTAAATATTATGACCAGTTACCACTCTTGATCAATCATCAAATCGAAAGTCTATTTTAGAATAAATAAGATCATTGACATATTATTTCGATTATCGTTGTATTCTCCGATCTTATCAACAGCTTTGTTGTATATTGAATTATTAATGTTTATATGAATATATTATACATAATCATAATTACATATACTATTTTGAATATTACTGTATAACGATTAGATTCGAGAAGTTAATAGAAGCGTATTCTATTCAGATTTTTCTCTTTCAAAAAGATGTTTATCCTCGCAGCTCTGATTCTATATGAGATTTTGCTATTTTATCAAAGATTATTATGTTAATAACTTGATTTTTCAGTCTCATACATGATCGATCATAGAGTGTTATTGCTGTGTGTTTATCACCGTAGCAAATGAGTTATTGTTTATGAGATGTGTCTTACCTTATTAGGTAGATTTTACTACGACAAGAAAAAGTCTAAATGAATTTCGGTCGATATGTTTTTCTTTTTGAGTTATATTCATTTTGACGAGTCTTTCCAAAACAAGAAAACAAATGTGATCATGTTTTTCGGGTCACCGTCAATGTCAACATTCACGTACAAATTTTGCATAAATAAACTTCAATTTGGAATAGTTCATTGTATTAGTAATAGTATATGAGGATACAAGATACAAGAAAATATCATACATTTACAAACTGAGAATTTAATTTGTGGAAAGTTTAAATATGAATGAGATGATAATATTTATTTCTGAGAAACCGCATGAAAATGAGTATAGCAGAAAAAAAAAGACCTATGGACGCGTATTGTTTAAGACTTTCTTATCTTAATAGAGCCTGGTTAATCACGTAGGATTCATCTAAAAAGTAATTTATTATTTGCCCAGGTACGTACATATCTTTTGATATGACTAAAGGTATCTTTTCATATATTTTTCTCTTTAGTTGACAGCAAAATTTTTATTTTCTCTCGGTTTTTGTTCTCGGCAGATTCTGCATAGGTTTTGTTTTTCAAAATATGATATGTCAAGATTGATCTTGTCAATCGCTTAATTTGATTGATTTTAATCTAAGCTTATACGTACATTAGTATTTTTCCGAATAGGTTTTCTTTTTTGACTTAAACGATTGACCATTGATGACGTAGTAAAAGGTTTGAGACGATTAACATGATTGTTGATCATACAATGGCATGTTCTTTTACATTTATGCCGCTGATCTTGAATAATTTGATCGTGCAGGCATGAGTAATACAAATGAAGATGCTAGATAAAAATGCGACTTTATGCGAGAGGTACCAATCGAAAAGACAAATCGATGGTGACTTTGAAAAGACGCAATATTAAATTACAACAGTTGTGTTGTTTTGTCAAAAATTGAAAATAAATATTGTTTATATTCTGAGGTCAAATAAGTGTATAAGGGAAAAAATATCTTACATATACATATTAAAAAGAATTTTATCTTTATTTAGTACATGATTTTTTTTTCATATTTAGATTTTTGATTATGATTCTTTTTTTATAAATATCATTAATAATGGTATCAACAGGTAAGCTATGTTATTTTAACATTTATGCGTAAATTTTAAAGAGATCAAGATTGTTTTTTTTTTCGTTATTATTTTACTACATTGCTCGTGTTTATTATGAAGGTCATAGTGTACCACATATGTTTTTTTTAACCGTTTTGCTACTTCTGACGTTTTTGTTTCCTATAAATCAGTGCAGAATAATATATTAGTTGCCACTTTAAAAAAAAAAAGGAAAGATTTTGTTTGTAATATAGCAGTGATGTCACCGTGAATAATGTACATAAGTGGAAAGTGTTTTTTAGGCTTTTCGAGTAGAGAAAACAGTGTCGACAGATGCATGTAAAAAGAGAAGTAATCAACCAATGATAAATATATATGACGAAAGCGAACAGAAGCGTAAAAGAAAGAAAGGATAAGCAATAGCGATGACGAACACCGTACGCCTTGACAGCTTTTTATTTTAAAAAATCAACAGACAGACGTGTCTTCGTTCAATGAATCACGCATCTGGTGTGTGTTAGATATTTAAAAAAAAGACTCCTTTGCTATATGCTGCTTTTGAGGGAGCTAGAATATTCTTGATTCGTTTGTCTTATCTTTTCTTTTTTGTTGTTACTCGCTCTTTTTTCGTTCTTTCGCTGACTGTTTGTTTCGACAAATTCCCTCAATCAAAAAGACATACCAGTAAGTATCAGACACTTTGTAGACGATCGACAAATAGCATTGATAATAATCATACAGTTTTTTTATTATTTAACATTTTCATTTTTGCCATTTATTTTATTGTTTTGTTTAGTGCAACGACCCAGAATCAGTGGTGAATTTGATGAAACAAAAATAATCATTAAACGTGAAATTAATGACGATTGTTTTGACGGTGATGCTGGCAATGGAGGAGGCTCGACGGCTATGGATCTAGGCATCAATTCGACAACTAATAATACTATTGGAAATAATAATGAAATCTTAGATTGTGTTGTTTGTGGTGACCGAGCGACAGGTACATGATAATTAATTGAATTCAATAATTATATATTAATATGTATTTAGGCAAACATTATGGAGCAATATCATGTGATGGTTGTAAAGGATTTTTTCGACGAAGTGTACGAAAAAATCCTGTATACGAATGTCGACATCAAAATAATTGCACAATCGACAAAGATAAACGTAATCAATGTCGTCATTGTCGATGGAAGTATGTTTACTTCATATAAACTTTATATAAATCTATTCGTACTTTAATTTTTATAGAAAATGTATTAGAATGGGCATGAAAAGAGATGGTAAATATATGATGTGAATAATATATATATATATAATTTATTTTCCATTTTGAATCTTATAGCTGTACAAAAAGAAAGAGATCGTCTTGGACGACAACGCAGTAATAATTATAATTCTCGACTGGTCACAATAAAATCAATCAAACATCTAAGTGGTAGTCTTGATGACGATGAAGATGATCTTAGTATAATGGCACTCTTAAGAGCTGAACAAACAGCTAAAGAAGTATGAAAATAAAATAAAATATTTTTATTATTTTTTGTATTTTCTAGTATATTGGTCGACAAATTCAACTTGATCGACATCCGTCCAATACAGAACGTGTTCAAGCTACATTAGAAACAATAGGTATATCAATGAATTATCAACTTCGTAGTCTAATTGAATGGGCAAAAGATTTAAAAAGTTTTATTGATCTATCCGATACAGATAAAGTAAGATAAACAGAAAAAAAATATATATATACACACACACATATTCGAATTTCATACATTTTATTTAATAATATAATTAATCTAGATTGCTCTTTTACGTGGTCATACGGGAGAAAATCTTGTTTTGGGTCTTGCTTGTCGTTCATTAAATTGTGATGATTATTTACTTTTGGGTAATCATTATGTTATACCACGAAATGCATCTGATCCAGGTTTAACTCGTGCAGCTAGTAGAATTCTTGATGAAATTGTTAAACCATTAAAAGAAATTCAATTAGATGAAAAAGAATATTCTTGTTTAAAAGCTATTGTTTTTTTTGATAATGGTTCGTATATTTATATATTACATAAAAGATTGATTTATTATCTTTTTTTTCTTGTCTTTTTAGATAATAAATCATTATCAGATCCAATGCGTGTTAAAGAATTACGTAAACGTATACAAGTTAATCTTGAAAATTATATAAATCAACTAAAACCATTAATGCGTGGACGTTTTGGAGAATTATTATTATTAATGCCTCCATTACAAAATATAGCTCGTCTTATGGTTGATTTAGTTGCACGTTATAATCAAGATACAAAACAAGTTGATGATCTTATTAATGAAATGCTTCTAAGTAAGTTTTAATGACAATTTAATTTGATAGTTCCAATGAGATAATTAGAAGAATAAGACAACATAAAAAAAAAAAACTAGAGTAAATGTCAAAATATTTGCAGTTCTCTAAGTTCAGATAGGTATCGTGACGATTGTCAAGAGTCGATTATATCCACTACAACTAATACAATACATATGATAACTACTAAAAAATCATCACCATGTCATTCAAGTAAGAATACCTCTATGTTAACTTATAAACAATATACATGTACTAACACAAATAAAATCTATATCAGTTTTGTTGATATGCACAGCACAACTATAACTATAGTTTCTTGTTTGCATGCTTATATAATTGACTAATAAGTAAAATCGTTTTGTTACTGTTATCGTGTTTAAAAAAAACATATGATTATAAACATTCTAGGAATACTTCACGTTCTATGTTTATTAGTTGAATATTAACTATATCTATTTATATATACATGTATATATATATATTGTACCTATGAATATATTTTTAGTTTCAAAGGAGAACGATCTAGATTCAAATGGATCTTCTCTTGATACAGACCTAGAAGATAATGCATCGCAGTCTCAAGATAGTCATCATTATCCAGATCCATCATTAGCTACGCCTGTTCCAAATTCAGTTTTGATTACATCACAATCAATTAATGATGATATTCATAATGTTTCATTTAGTGGACATGATGATTATCTATCAAATGATCTATCCCACATTCATCTTCTTCATACAAATTCTCTAACTGATCCGAATTTAAATCATCATAATGCAACATTATTTAATAATACTGTTAATAATGATCATCATGGACAAGTTTTACAATATTTTACCAATGCATCAAATGATCGATTACTATTTTTAAAACGTTCAAAAGCAATAAAAACACCAACAGCATCATCATCATCATCAAATGTTTCTAATTATGATCCAAATGGTGATATTAATTTTCTCTATGATCTCATCACACCACCAGCAGTAAATCGACAATCATTATCATCACAATTAAATCATACGAATAATTATTTTGATAACGATTGGAATGGACGAATATTATTACCGACTACAGCAACATCTAGTATAATTGATCATGTTAAACAAGAACATGGACAACATAAAATTATACGATGAGATTATATATAATTATGTATATGTTCGTCATTTGTTTGTTTGTTTTTACAATGTACAAAGAAAAAAGAAGCAATCTTCATCATTTCCTTTCTTTCCGGTCATATCTTTTTTTTTGTTCTCAACTATATCTATGTATGCATGTCTTTCCATTCTGCCATCACTATCAAAAACAAAAACAATAAGAGATTTTTTTTTTTACAGTTATATATTTGTTGTGTTTTTTGTTTCAGTTCTTTTTTTTTTCTTTTTATTGTTAACATTATCTTTATTATCGTCGTCATCATTCATATGCACGTGTGTGCGTATTTTTTTGGCAGATGTATTAGAGTGTGTGTATGTGTACTGTATTTTTATTTTATGTGTGTGTGTATGCATGTGAAGACGATACGATTTGATACCATTGGGCATCTGTGTATGAGTATGTATGAAAAAAAGAGAGACAGTATTGATGAAAATCAGAAAATTTATTAGTAAAATTTGGTTATTTGAGATTAGAATAGTTTGACGATTTGGCAAATATAAATGAGTATATAGTCAATAAAAACATAAATTTAATTGATTTAACTAAGACAACAAATGAATTATGAAAAAAAATTTTTTATTTACAAATGATGTTTAATATGAAGAAGAAAATAGCCTGTCAATAATTGTGATCGATGTTAAGTCTTGGTAATTATTCTAGCGTAAAGTTCATCCAGATTAATAAATTTTCTTGGTCTAGTTTGTGAATATATTGACTGTCTTTATGATAAGAACACTATAGAACGAATATTCAATAGTTTCAAGACTAGAATACATGATCTCTGTAATATATATGATCAACATCATAGTTTATTATCATAGTCGTTTGATGTTATCATATTTAGGTGAACATTTCGAAGATGGACTATTCTATATCTGCAAATGTTTGCAAGAAAAACAAAACTTGTACAACAGTAGTATTTTTTCTTACATGTCATTTGCCAAATGAAACAATTCAAGCAGACATATACAGAAAGAAATACTCGTTAACTTGGACACGCATGATTTTTTTCTAAACAGTTGCATATCTCACAGTTAAAGAATAAAGCGTACCCAAGGTTTCGTGAAATAATTAAATCATGAGTAAGAATATTCCATCGTGGTTGAAGTATCGTTGTACCTCTTTAATCAGTTCCTTTTCGAATATTTGCTTTTACTAGATAATAAAAGCAGGTAAATATCATTTTGAATTTATTTCTATGCATAATTAATATTGAAATTTTCAAAGAAAAGACAAAATTTTATTCTTTTACATCATTTGTGAAAACTTCAAAAATTTTTGTTAAATATAAGTTCAAAAAATCAATGGTCAATCGTATATAGAGAAGAGTCTCATCAAAATCATCTATTCTTATTTTATGCATATTAATTATTGATTCAATCATCGTATTAAAATCTTCTTCATAAAGACATATACATTAAATTCAAAGAAGTATAGAGAACAAGCGAACATAAATGAACGAAACGTTAGTTCTGTTTCTGTCCTTCGACAAACGACACATTCTCTTTGGACGATTCTTTTTTTTTCTTGTACTCATATATATATACACCTCAACTTTCTCTCTCTTTCAATTTCACCTTCCTGTCACTAGTGGTCGCTTTCACGAGCACATTTTTGTTGACCCTTTCCTTTTTTTTTTATTCTTCCGTTCATTTATACAAACACATATATTCGTGGATGGTCTCCTAGCAGAACATGGCTTCTATCAAGGTCATAATAAGTATGTCCTATCTATTCGATATTTTGTTTTCTTTTTGTTCAATCAAAAATTCTTTTAGAATTATTATTACTAAGCAGCATTCTCATTTGTAATGGTCAATTTTTAACACCTGATCAATTAAGAGAACAAAATGATCTTGGCTATGGAGCTCGAACACATTATGAAATGACCAGTGCTCGACGAACAGATATGTTCGATCGTATTAATCCTGATTATTTACTTCGAGGTTTGATTTGATTTGATATTTTGATTTTCGATAAAAAGAAAATAAATATTCATATTTTTATAGGTTTTTTTCCATTCTGGTCGATCGTACTCATTTGTTTTGGTCTTATCTTTTTGACATTAGCTGTTTTTGGACTTATTGGTTATTTATTAGGATGTCGTCGACCAACACTTGAAGAACTCTATGCAAATGAATTTGAACAATTAACACCAGATGATGAATTTTTATTAGGTACTGGAGAAATTTCAAATATGAATGATACAAAAATATCTATAGAAAATTCATCAAATGGAGTATTTAATAATAATAATTATTATCAAAGAGATTTTCGTTATGAATCATTATTACCTATTGAACGAGCACGTATTGGACAGAGTCATGAAGATACGGTGTAAATATAATTTTGTAAAATGTTCATTTCTATTGTTCATAATTTATTAAAATCATCTTATTGACTGTTAGTAGTCATATAGTAACAGAAAAAAATTGAATACAAGAGACGCTTAAAATTATTGGATTAATTTTTAAAGAACTATATGAACTTGGAGAAAAAAAAAAGATATGAAAGAGTATAATTATTTCTTTTTCTTGTTTTTTTTATACTATTTGAATAACAATGAATCTATTATTTGCTGCATTATAATGAAATATGACAAGAATATTAATAAAGAAAATATTTGTTTGAACCACATGACATTATTTACTTAATTGACAGTGCGGTAGTATGAAAATGACGGGTGACCCGTAAAAAATGAGAGTAGTTTTCCTTTTTTTTTGAAGATATCATTCGATAGACAATTTTTTTTCTCCATAAAACTGTGGATTTTGCTCTTCATATACATTTTTTTTGTCGCAGAAAAATCAAAAAGATTAACAATCACTCACCCAACCATTGAACTGCAACTGTCAAAAAGCAAAACAATTATTAAAAATATATTTAAATAACAGTTCCGACGAAATTCGAAATATGTTGCATATCGCGATGTTTAGCAATTTTAGAAAAAAAATTATTGGAAAAATAGTTTTTCAAGCAAAAATTAAAAAATGGTGCAAAAGCCTTTCTGGCAACTTTATGTCATGATGGGTAATCTAAAGATTTCCGTTGTTCAGAATTGAGTTGTGCATCCGATTATATAATAATAAATCATTCAAACAGCACGCTAACTTTTGAAAATACGAGCTTTTTGCATCTAAACGACATGATTAGGAGTCTTGAGAAGATCTTGGAAGCATAGAGCATAAAATTTTCTATCTGTTGACACTTAAGATTTAACAAAAAACGAAGTTTACATTTTCATAGAAAGAAAAATTCTCTACTGAGTGTCTTTAGAATGATGCCTTCGAATAGTGCTTCCTTTCTTCAAAAACAGAAAATCAAACTGTTGCATTATTTCGAGGCACCCGTTATATAGAATAACAAAACAAATATAAAAGCAATGAATTGATTGTATTCGTTGTAATTTTTTTCATCTGTAGATTTAAATGAAATGTTTATTGTTGGAGGATTCGTCGATTCAAGTGATCCTATTTAACTTCAAGTTTCTATGTAATCCTTTTACTTGATTTTTTTTGACTATGAATACAGTTTCGTAAGCTGTAATGACAAGCAGTAACTCGAGACCGATAGACCTTAATGTAAAGGATTTATGATGAAAACACTGCACTAGTTTTCTACTATTTAAATGTGTTAACCTTCCTTTTCTTATTAACATATTAAAGATTCGCATGTCTGTAGCGTGTCACAGGTAGAGTACTTCAAGCCGCTGTAAACTTGACGAGCAGGGATGCCTTCATTGTCTAAGACAGACTCAGCATGGGTCTCTTCTACACCGATCATAACGATCGTGGAATTTTTCAGACAAACTTGATTATAGTAGAGCTCTCATTAGAGAAAATTTCAAGGCAAATGATTAAAATTAGCCGAAGATATGAGTCATTTTTCGACGATTTCCATCAAATTTCATGTGAAGACGAGAAAAGAATACTTTGTAAATCAGGCAGACTAAAACTGTTTGTTATGAAATTCCTATTGGTAATAGAGGTAGCATTGATTTCTTGAATGAGAAATCTAACGTCATCATATTTGTTTTCTATGTTGAGTTCCAATCAAAGCATGTAATATTGAACAAAACGTTACAATTCAAGCAAAGAATTTTTATTGTTAATAAAGAACTCATCTACTAGTGGAATCTTTTGTTGACACATTTTGGTGGTCTGATGGATGTGTACCATGGGTTCATATTAAATGAATCATAAAGAAAGAAGGATCAAAGGACTTGGTCGCAGTGTTGTATATCAAATATATCCAGTAATTATTACACATGATCTTAGTTAGAAAACTTGATGCTATGCTCATTATTTGACAGCACATAATCGACAATATTCATAGAAAAAATATCAGTAATAAATAAAGAAGAATTACATAAAATTATTCTTAAATGACGTACTACATGTAAATATAAAAACAATTTTACTTGTACGGTATGCATCATCTATGAAACTTTATTTGAAATAGCAACAAGTACACAAGCTAGTTTTGATGAATACAATCAAACAGTAATGCTTAATCTTAATGATACATATTTAGATGAAGACGATATAAATGTTTATTAGATACGGCCCAACATGGTGATATTCTTTTAGATGTAAAACTTCTTTGGACATCAACATCTATGACATTTTGCGACAGCTCTAACTGCACCAGTAACATCGAAAAAAGAAGAACTGGTTCCATTAATTGAAATATTATTTCATCGAGATTTGCAGACATTAACAAAACAATATGGGATTAACAATAATTTAAAAACTAAAGAATTTATCCAAAAACTTATTGAATGTGATTATTGGAAACCTAATAACAACTTTGGATGATAATGATTCTTTTTCGATGTAATGATTGTGTCAATAAATAATAAGGTGAATTAACTAAATATTCACATTATTGAAAGGCTATTCTACATACAACAACACCTACAATCAAACGACAATATATTGTTTAATTAGAAAACAAAAAAACTGACAAAACCTCTTTTTTTAAATATATTTTTAAAATGAAAAAAAAAAAAATATTAAAAAATTTTATTTTAAAAATAAATTCCAATCCTTATAATTTTTTTTTATTAGAGTCAGATAGCTTTTTCATTGAATATGATAAACAATAATGATATTGATAAAAATAAACATAAAAAAGAAAATGATCAACAAGAATCAATGAATATTGTTAATGTTCATGATCCATTCTTTTTATGGAGCTGACTTGAACATTCTGATCAGTTATTAATTCAAGCAAATGAAACATTTTCAGATGCTCCTAGAAATTGTTTATATTAGTCATGTCATTGTTATAAACGTTCAGAAGTATGTGAATATCTGTTACAGAATTGTGAATTAGTTCGAACAGCTCGTGATGCCATTGAAAAATTATCTAATATGACAAAAGCAGGTGCAGATGAAACGCCGGCGTTAAAAGAAATATATGTACCATCTGTATCACCAAGCTCACCAGATTTTATTGTGAAAGAATTACGT
>CAJNSZ010000130.1:146983-160689 GCA_905329745.1 Rotaria sp. Silwood2 | reverse complement strand
TTGTACTCCAGGGATTTTCATCGGACTTTCAGGGATTCTGAATCCCAAAATTCCGCCGTTTCTCCCTTGATTTTGAGAGTCTTGTTCTAATTCTCCAAGTTCTGAGTCAACTTCTTTGTCATCATTGTCATCACTAGTATGTTTGCCCTGTTTATTTTTGATGATCACTTTATCTGTTGATGGCACTTAAGCACAGGATTCCCTGGATTCCTAGGATTCCCATGGGATTCCCATGGGATTCCCAAGATTCCCATGGGATTCGGAATCCCGGAAATCCGCCGTTTCCCCCTTGGTTTATATTCTGTTAGTTGTAATAGAATTCTGTTGTAGCATTCTGTAGAAATTCGTCATTCTTCACTAGAATTTCTTTCCTGTTTTTAGTATTGTTAGAGGATAACCCTGGTAGTATATTTTTTTTTCGTTTCCCTTTTCTTCTTGTTATCTATTTCTTTGATATGATATATCTCAGGTTATTTTCCTTAGTGTCCTTACGTTGTGAACCCTGGACAGTGAATATATACAGATATGTCTTTCATTTCTTTTGTTTTCTCTTTCTATTGGTTAGATCTTTCTTTGATATTGTATAACCTTGATAACTCTTTATTGTGAATTATGTTGAAATTCTGCTGGCACGTATCAATTCTTTAGCAGAATTTCTTTCTTATTCCTAGGATGTGAATTCAAAATTTACATTCTAGCGGTCGTAATCGAAATCTGTTTAACCCTTTGAGTCCCGACTTTTTTTTTACCGAATTTAACCCTTTGAGGTTCGAATTTTTGTACTGGGCCAATTTGCTGAAATTTTCAGGATATGTCGGGGCTGTAGTGGAGAGGCTGCGATAAAATTTTCAACCCTATACTATGACGTTTGAGCGAGATATTCACCAAACAAGGGTCAAAAATAGCTGATTTTGCGTCCAATAATTGTCGGTCCAGACTCGTACTATGCGTTCAATTTTTTTTGTTAGACAGAGCATGTCAGGATGCAAGGCATCACAGAACTTTTTTTTATAAATTCTTACTTAGCGGAGAAAGGGGATCATAAGTTCAACGACTCAAAAACCGCGCCAAAAATGGGTGTCTCATTATATAAGTGTCTGCATATATAATAAAAATAACGCTTAATTAAAAAAAGATACTCTGTAGTGCCCTGCATCTGTATATCATCTTTCAAACAAAAAAAATTGACTATATTAAATGAGCCTGGACAAAGAATTCTTGGCCACAAAATCAAAAAATCATAAATCGAGAAATAACGAAAAAGAGTTTTTGTTTTTTTATACAAAAGAAGCCTGTTTTTCAAGCAGCTGATTACAGAAATCATGAAAATTTTTAGCCAAAAAGCAAGTTTTGGATAAAAAACCATATCATTTCTGAAAGATCCGAAGACGGGCTATCTTCCTACGTATTTATCTCAATTTTGAAATTTCTGACGAAAATTGACATTTTTTTAGGAAGGGGAGGGCGCCAAAAAGCATGGCACGGCGTACTTTTTAATGTTTTCCATACACTCTATCATCCGTGTAGTTTTGTACGGATCTCTACTAGCTTCCAACATTTATTGAAAATATTTCTCAAAAATTCTCAAAAACTCGAAGATTTCAAAATTCTCAAGGTGGGAAGTATACTTCCCACTGGGACTCAAAGGGTTAAACTCTGCTGCTTTTTTGTTTTCAATTGTTTACGAGTGTTAGAGTCTTTAAAATTTTCTTCTACACTGCTTTTATTTTTACGTAAACAGAAGTACATAAACATATATACACAGTGTGTGATGAAGTTTAAATTCTGCTGGCTGTAATAGAATTCTACAGAGATTCTAGTAAAATTCTGCTGTATTTTTTAAATTCTAAGCAGAATTTTCTTTTATCGAAGGGGATCTAACTATTCAGTTGTGTGTGATGAAGTTTAAATTCTGCTGGATGTAATAGAATTCTATCGAAATTGTAGCAAAATTCTGCTGTATTTTTTAAATTCTAAGCAGAACTTTGTTTGTGTGTGGGGTGTGGGTGGTGCTTTGTGGTTTATTTGCTATTGGGAATCTATGCTAGTGAATTAATCCAATATTTACCGAATGGATTTTAAAATTCTGAATTCTGCTTGGCAAGAATTCTGCAGTCCCTCGGCGAGTGGGGGTAGTCAAAATATTTGATTACTTGAATAATGCAACTTCTTGTATTCAATAAATGAATAGTTGAAATAACTTTTCAATAATTAAATTCAAGTTTCAAGCTTAACACTAATGGACTTTCAAACGCATTTATATCTAACAAATTGCATGGCGAAATGCTACTATTTTGAAGGAAGAAACAAATAGCGGCAGTTAACAGTTTTTCAGTGGTCGACTTGTCACTATTGTTACCTTATGTATCTTTGGAACAAGATGGTATACAGAGCTCGCAAACGTCTCATTTTCAAGGAATAAATATTTTCTACCGAAATTCGGTCTCAAAAAGAACAGTACTACCTCTATTTCAAACCTTCCAGGCAAAGTACTGAGTGTAGACGGTGTTTTCAAGCCGTTTTGGATCGACTAATAAAATCTCATTTGAAATTGAAATATTGATGATACCACGAACTATTTCATTTGAAAATGTTCCAATAGCGCTTTTATATTCGTCTATGTTACTTTCAAGCGAAAGTAGCGAGTTTCTGTTGTGAAAATAACGAAAACTCGAAAATGGTTCTATAATTTTGGCCCGGTGAAAACTGATGTAACTTAATAAACATTTTTTTCTGAAACTTGATAGTAACATTGTGGAAACTTGAATATATATCTGAGTAGAGCATACTGGAAATCACATTATCACATTGACTAGTTCTTTCCCACGAGTCTAAATTTATTGAAACAAGGCAAACAATTGCACTTAAGTAGGTGGCTCACTAATTTTGGCCAGTATTGTATATCTATCACGTTTCGTTTACCTTAAAGAAAGACTTCAGCAACAAAACATAGAACGAATGAATATAAACATATATTTACCCATCGCTATTCGAAGCAGTATTTTTAATTTTTGACTTCTGCTTATCAAGATAGAAATAGGTGAAGGATTTCTGCTAGGAATTTTGATGTTTCTGCTCTGAAAAATCGATTTCTACTAGAATCTCTGTTTGGGATGAAAAAAGTAATATGATCGATGTCTCTCTAAGTCTTTTTACTTCTGTTTATTATGGTAAAAACGGTTGATTGATTTCTTTCTGATGTATGTTCGATTTGTTCTGGTGTGAATGATGTGATGTAGGGAATGCTGTTCCTTAAAAAAGCACTTCTGCTTGACTTTTTATGGGTTGAAGCCTTTACGCTTGAAATGGAATGATTTCCGCTTTTTTGTGGGTATTGTCCAGTCCTCTTTATTTGAATCTGAAAATGGACGCTCTCCAATGCGGAACGCGGGAAAACAACAGACACGTTGGTTGTAAAGCCCCATGAAGTCTTGAAGTCTACTGAAGTCTGTTGAAGTTTGCTGAAGTTTCAGAAATCTTTTCAAGTCTTCTGAAGTCTCGTGAAAATTTGAAATCTCTGTTGTTGAAGTCTCTTTTAAAGTTTTGAAGGCCGCTGTTCCTCCCCTGACGGCAGATGGGAGTGATATAAAACAACTACAACAGATTTTCTGACAATAAAGAAGACCCATATGAAAGCGGGACGGCGGTGGCAAAAAGCTGACAGCTAACATGTATAGTTATATGTCTTCTATGAGAAAAAAAATATTATACCGATATCTTCAGCTATCAAAATGCAGCTTGTTGAGGGCAAGTTTTTGACACACGCTTCTGAAAACTGTTATTTGTCGATAAATTCAAAATCTAAAACTCTAGTCAAAGATTTTGTATACAAGAACCTACTTGGCTTAGTGAGTCATACGAGCTGAAAGGTAAGAGCATCTTTATTATACTCACAAAAAGCCTGTTTTTCAGATGACTACTTCACCACTATCGCATTTTTAAAACTGATGTAACTGGTAATAGATATTTCTGGTAACGTACATGCAATAGAACATTTAAATAGTGAAACAACTGACGTAAGATAGCGCTGAGAAAAACATATTATAATGTTGGCTAACGATTGATGTGATTCGCTCAACACATTCGAGACAAAAATGTCATGTAGTATATATTGCTTGCTTCTGCAGTGCAGATAGTGTCCATCGAACGATTCTCATTTTTTCAAAACTAAACCTAGACATGATCAAGTTCAGGCATTTTCGAAACGTTTGAATCCTAACTACATATTATAGTTTGTTGTACCTCTGCACAAACTCATGGACGACAATGTTCAAAGAACTTCATTTCTATCCCATTAATTCATAGGGTTTCGTAAACTGTTCACACAGACTTACAGTTCGTTTAAATGAACAAAGGAAACACCATTGATATCAATTGACTTGGGTAGGACGCGCAAACCAATTGCAGGCATAATAACAATTTCTCCTTCAGTGTGGTTCGCTGAGCACGCAGTAATATCTTTTCCATAAATTGTATTCATACATAACAGGACCCCCTTGCCGCCTGCAAAATACAACGCAACATTGATTTCCGATGAACATGAATTCACACTCCACCCAGTGTAAACAGTATTTATGTCGAATTCTGAGCCTATAATGCCCTAAGTGCCTCGTCATACTATAGTCGAACACGACAGTAACTGCTGAAGAGCGGTAATCAACAGTTTCAAGTAGACGAGCAACAGCTTCAGTGCTTGTGGACTTTCAGCTCGAAACGTCTTGTTAAACGCTTCACTGGAAGGTTGTGGGTGTGGGTGTTTGTTTTCCTTCCATCTACACCCACACTCTACACCACCCACACCCTAAACTAATTCTTCTTGAGACCTAGAACTTGTGGAACACCCTTTATGTACAATTATTCTTTGATGGCAAAACCACTGCATCTGCGATATTTTTTTATTGTTTTGGGCTTTTACTTGATATTCAATTAGATAAAGTTTCTTATAATTTCATCTTCTTTGAGAAGACAGTTTCAAGGACCATTCCATCAATTATTTTGGGAAGTCAAAGCTTCGAGCTGTATTCTTTACTCAAGATAATGCGAGAGGACAACATTTTAATAAAACATCGATTCGCTATATTTTGTGAAATACGATCTGAAAGGAGTGTTGAAGTGTATAGGGTAGAAATTTCGCATTCACTCCCCCCGCTTCCCCTTTCCCCCGGACCGTGACAGAGAAATGTCATATCCATCACAGATCGTAACAGAGGAGCTTCGAACCGAGCACAGAAGATGACAGAGAATCTCTGAGCCCATCATAGACCGTGACAAAAGACCTCCAGAGACCATCACAGACGGCAACAGAGAGTCTCCGAGCCCATTACAGACCGTGACAGAGAAACTGTAGTTCTAAAGCATCAGATAAACGGATAGCTACAAATGTATCGCAAAGAAATGGAACAAAAGAATTTCCATTTTATTACTAACACTAGATCCATCATGCTTCACATTTTTAATCCCGCAGGGAATTGCGCTAACAGCTGTTTTTTTTTTGTATTTAAAACATATTTCCATGTTTGCACTGAGACGTCATAGCAAAAATCGCAAGGAAACAAAAATCTTCTTTGGATAAAGCGCCATATATTTCGAGTCTATAAATGAATTATGACATTTATCCCAAGAAATCGAGCTACGATACATGCGAGAACTATCGATAAGTGAGAAAAATGCTTCGACAAGGGATCATATGATCTGGGAATTTCTCTAATGCGCTCAATGCGTCTAAAGAATGACAATGATTTTAATCAAATAATTCAGATTATCAGTAACCGTGCTCACTTTGAAGACAATAATCAACGATATCCTACCTCTTTTTACTGGAGGATTGATTGTCATGATCGATATCTAAAAGTATGAGATATTTGATGAATATCCATTTTCTCGAGTGATTATCGGCTGACCTGCGGAATAATGGAGCTAGCTTTAGTCTTTACAGCACTAGTGGTGGCTGTTGCAGTGGTAATGGAAGCATCTACAATAAAGAGTCATTAATCTTTCTTTAATAGCCTTGTTCTATCATATTCGATAAACTTCAGTATCGTTTCACTGTTTGATGATTTCTGCTGGCTTTTATCGGTGAAAATTCCTTTTTATCAGTTCACCGTGCAGAGCTTTAATGTTAATTTTACTAGAAGTTTTCTGTAATTCAGAGTGGTTTTTCATTAATTTAGAGCATTTTTCAAGGTTTATAATGGCTTATAGTGATTTCTTATAAGTTTGAACCATTTTAAGTCAATAGTCTTATTCTTAAGGTATTATTATGGTTTTTGGCGGTTTCTAATGATGTCTAATGATTTTCAGTATATAAATTAGTTTGTTTACTCTTTATCTAATATTATTAATTTTTTTATTGAATTTCTAGTGCATAAGTTCCGTATATCCAAGAAATAGACACTTCCTTTGTAGTGATGTAGGATCTTCTGATATCGTCTTCTGTCTTTTTTATATCCCTTTGCTTATTCATTGTAGCTGAAGGTTTCGGTTTAAAAAGATATTTTTCTCCAAGTACGATTTTCTCGATTAATGTTTGTAAAAAGATGCTTTTTATATTCTATGTGGTATCTGTTTGGTCTTTAGTTAATTTTTATTAGAGATGATGGTCTGAGTACTTTCCTTGAGTAAAATTTTTCTCAGATTAATAGTGGCTACAAAAAGGGTGGGGTGGGGGTGTGGATGTGGGTGCAAATGTGTATGGAAAGAAGACTAACACCCACATCCTATACTTACAAGCGGACATACACACGGGTGAGTGTGGTTGTTGTCAGGAGGAGGAGACCTAAATGCTTACAGCTACAACCGAATGTGCTATTTATTTTGTTCTTACGGTCAATGATGGCAAAAAAGAACTATGAAACGCTGACGTATTTTTGAAATTTTTGTATGATTTTTTTATTGAAACTTTAAAAACAAGATTCCGAATAATTAATCAAAATCAAGAAAAAGCTATATTAGATACATTTGAAGCTCAAAGTCTACTAATTCTAATGAGATAAGACATTTAGTTCCAATGCTTCTCATGAAAGACTTCATCAATCGATAAAGACCACAATTGACATAGGATAGATTCTGAGACTACTGTATCAATAGAGTGTCTTTTATTTTTTACTTGATCTCATGTACGTTGAATATGACACACATTGAAGGTGTAGGTAACAAGAAAACTCAGACCACCTTTTCTGATGTTATGTTTGGGTGGTTTTTAATCAAGTAGATGACATAATTATCTGTGAAGTTATTGATAGAAAGTTGTAATAATTATTATTTATCTCGTTTAAGAATTCTATTCTCATTATTTCATAGATTTATCATCAAGTCACATCAAGAAATACACCTTTTTGTTCGATAGAAGATATGAGCTCGAAATCATTCTAGGGAACGAAAACAGCATGAAGATGGAGCACATTTTTCAATTAATGCTTTTCTTTCAGTAGAAGATACATATTCTCTCAATCTTTTTTGTTCATTGGTCTCATTCGAGCAATTTCGATATATCTCTTATAACCGAACATTAATGAAAGCATCTATCTAGTTCTGCTATCTTTACAAGCTAAGTATCAATTCATTTTACATCTTTAGAGCAGACCAACAAAAACGAAATTACTTTGCTTGGTAATACATTCTTCGATGATTTCGATCAGTTGAGGACAATTCGGTCGATCATTAGGATCGTGAGCCCAACACTTCTTGATCAATGAAGAAAATCTCGATGGAGTAGTCTTGGGTATTTCCAAGCGATCGCCATGAAGCACGAATTGACAAATGACAGCGTCCTGGTGCCCGGCGTAAGGTATCTCATCTGCAGCTAGTTCCCAATAGACAATTCCTAAACTATAAACATCGCTTTTATGAGTGTGCTTCTTCATACACAGTATTTCAGGAGCAGTCCATTGCAATTTGCAGACCAATTTTGGATTTGATGTTGTTTGACATGTCGTTTCATTTCGTGTTCTAGCCAAACCAAAACCACATACTTTAACAGTATACCCTTCATAGGCTCTTTCTATCAAGAAGTTCAACGATTTTATATCACGATGTAAGACAGGCTCCGGTAATTGATGTAAGTAATTGATTCCACTGGCTGCTTGAAAAGCTATCGACAACCGTTCAGACCATGATAAGTCAAGATTATCTTCGTGCAATATCTTGTACAATGACCCTAATGACATGTATTCCATAACCAGTGCATACTTTCCTGTTTCTGTGCATGCAGCATAAAAGTTGATGATGTATGGGCAACGAATGCTGTGCATTAGGGAAAGTTCTTTGAAAAACTCTTTCTCAGCTGTATCAGTCAAATGAGTTAGATGTAATTTTTTAACAGCTACTGTATAACGTCTACTTAGCCATGTAGCTCTGTATACTGTGCCAAAGGCTCCGCTTCCAATCTCTTCATGAAGTTTCAGATCATTGCCGGCTATTTGAATACAATCATGTGATATATCTAAATTAAAAAATATACACTAGAAACTAGATCTTTCACTACATGTAGGTTTTGTATCCATTCACAACATGAGAAACGGCCCTCTGTTTCATGTTGTGTAAACAAAAAAAGCTTTTATTATTGTTCAGATCTTTATTAAGATATTTACGAGATCCCGTATAGTAATNTGCCACCGAAATTATATCTATTTTCTTTAGCTATAAGCAACATTCGCATCATTGGAACTAAAAATATTTCATTGATAGGTCTGGACATGTGCTCAAGTATCACATTTATTTTTACAATTAGATGAAAAGAGAAGTAAAGATAATTAAAGTTTTGATAAATTTTACTGAAAAAATTGACATTCATGAGAAAACGTCTTGACAGGAAAGTCACAATTAGATATTGTGATTCGATGTGGATTTTTCGTAAACATTATGGCTTTCAGTTATCTTCATTCTAAAAGTGAGGTTTTCGACACAAAAGATGAATATTCGTCTAAAACAGTATTTCTCTTGAAAAAAGTTAGTTTTTTTCTTACAGACACTGCTTCCTGACGTGACTGCATTAGTATTCTAGCAGAATGAGATCTAATTTTAAATAATGTGTCTTTGTTTAAAAGTGGATGTTTAGAGCTAGCGAATCTCATATCCTTATGCAATAATTGACTTTCGCTAAATAGAAATGTTTTTCTTTTTGTTGTAAAATTTTAGCAAAGTTCGTGTAATGTTCAATTATTTCTCCTTATCCTTGAGAACTTTATGACTGAATGTATTTTTTAAAACTAGTGAAGAAAAAAAACCGAAAAAAAGAAACAGTTATGAGAATTATTAGATGTTCACGTGAATCTATGTAGGAATAACTTCTATTGAACTCCACGCTCTAACCAAAGAGGTATATCTAATATTTAATTCCTCTGCCTAAGCCAACACTTCTATACCCAGTTGTTTTTTTTTCTATGTTCAAATTCGTATAACGATACTTACCTCTTTATTTGTATTCATAAACATTTAGTCTCACACTTTATTTGTTTTTTTCTTCCCTTAAATTTTTGTAAATATGTCTGATTTGCTAGGGCAAAAAGCAGATTTTAAGACTTAAAAATGTTTGAAGATTTAAAGAAAATGGGTTATTATATTTAATCACACGTAACTAAAATAGGAATGGGAAGTTACTGTTATTGATTACCCGGTGGCGATATCGTTGAGGTCACAAGTTCTACTATATGAGGGTACACAGAGGTCCTGAAGTCCTATTATAGAAGGATACGCGTCTGTTCTCAAGTTCTACTGTCAGAAATACTCTTGGGTCTCCAAGTTTCATACTAGGGGTATCTTTTGATACTCAAGAACTGCTAAAGGAAAGTGCTATTGGATCCTCAAGTCGTTTTATAGGGGATACTTTAGGATCTTCAAGTCGTACTATAAAGGGTAACCATGTTCCTCAAGTTCTACAGTAAGTGGGTACCCTTGGGCCCTACGGTACTTTAGTAAGTTGGTACCTGTAGGTCCTTAAGTTCTATAATAGGGAGGGAAGAAGAGTGTCCTTGGGTTTTCAGATACTATTATAGGGGGTACACTTGGATCTTTAAGCATTTTTATGAACAGTATTCTTAGATCCTCATGATCGAAACAAGACGATACCCTGAGATCCTCTAGTCGTATACTAGAGTGTACAAGAGATCTGATCATACTGTTACTAATTAGTTAGCTGGTAACGAGACAATTTTCTCGTTCTAGAGTAACGGTAAGGACACTGTAACTATTAGGTCCGCCGGACTTTCCCTACTCACGTAGTACCTTTCATTCCACATGTGCTAAAACATAGAGGAGACGCTTAATCATGACCGACGGTCTGAGTGAATATTTGTAGGGCTTCATGGATTCTCATCTACGAGTTCATGAAATCTTTGAAGTTGTTTCTGAAAGATTACCAAATAGTTTTTTAGTGCCACTTGACAGAAGAAGTTAACTTTACCGAGGTGCTATCGAATTTTGTGCCAATTGTTTCTGAAACGCTATCAGACGGAGAGCAGTGGTGCAACCTAACATTTGCTTCTACTAGTATGTGCCCGATAAAAGTTACTGTTAGTGTAGCATGATGCATCGTAGAGATAGTTTCTTGAAAAAATAACGAAATTTTTATAAAGGCTGATAAATTTCAATTGGCCTTGGGTAGCAGAGTTTAGCTTCAGCATCTCAGAACTTTACAATCGACTTTGCCAATCAAAGAGACAGGCACCCCAATTGGCGGGGTATCAGTCAGAAATTTTTGTGTCATCGATTTGAAAGTTTAACTCGTAGGAGAAACCCGATTTCGTTTATCACTCGGAAGTAAAGGATTTGACGTATTATAGTTTTCGTTGTTTTGTTAAAAATGAGATTGTAGTGTTGCATAGGAGAACAGTATTTACCTACCCGAACATTGTAATGCCGCTCGATTCTGCTATTATAGAAAGCTGTATTTTATTTCATCGGTTGTGGTCAAACAGCTGGTTGACGAACATGCTAATAGTTTTAGCTCATGTGTATGCGAGATGGTAATAGTGGTGAAGCAAACTTTACTTGCATGGACTTTTCGTTTCTCCTTTGTCGGTTGATATTTCCTAGTTCCGGATGAGCACAAAAATTATTTAGTTTTTATTGTATTTATGTCTACGGAATGATTGAATAATCCTATTTATGAAGAAGGTGAAGTTTATCGAGAGTAGGACTTCAAAATTCAAGGATACTTATTACTGTAGCATTTGTAGTCCTAAAGATACCGTTACCAATAACTATCTACCACTATCCGCCTCTACTTTTACGATTTTAAGCGATCTTGAAAGATTTCAAAATATTTTTAGAGATTTTGAATGCTAAAATCTGCCTTTTCCCCTTGCAAAAACTGTATTGAAAAGAAAAGATATTATACGAAACCTCAAAAGAGTTCTGATTTTCGGAATTAAGTGGAAGTCCTTTAAGATTTCGTATAAATCAAGTTTCGTGCAAACCCACTTTTTCATTTCGAAAAGAAAAGCACTCTACACTGCGGTTTTCCTACTAAATTCAATAAATTATCAATAGATCTATTCATCACTCTCTAAATATCTACTATGTTGAACGGAAAGTTCGCGGTCACTTGCAAAAAAATTCTTTTTTTGAGTAAGTTTATTCAGAACCAATAACAGTTATACTTCAAAATACAACCCATCATTCTCAATGACCTTACGCCAGCGTTCTGCAAGTTGTTGAATCTGATCTCGATACCATTGCGGCTCCTTGGACTCAAAGAATTCATGGCATGCTGCTTCGACTTGATCAAAAGTTTCAAATCGTTGTCCTCGAAAAAAGTGCACCATTGAACGAAACAAGCCATAATCAGAAGGAGCAAGATCAGGACTGTAAGCCGGATGCGGTAGAACCTCTATACCATCGAGTTCATCAAGCTTCTCCTTCGTCAAATTGGCACGATGTGCTGAGGCATTGTCGTGTTGGAGAAGGGCACGTTTCTGGTGGATCAGTGTCGGGTAGCGCTGTTTCAAGACGTTGTAAACGCGTTCCAATTGCTCAGTGTACAGCTCTGCATTCACGGCTCGACCATCAGGAATCAGTTCAAAATGCACAACCCCATCAACATTCCACCAGACGCACAACATGACTTTCTTGCCGAAATGATCTTGACGAACAACTGGTGATGGACTTTGATCTCGTGGAACCCAGCGTCTAGAACGATCATGATTGACCAAGAAAACCCACTTTTCATCGCATGTCACAATGCGCTTCCAAAACCGATCGTCCAACGGATTGTCGAGCAGTTGACGGCAAACTTCAACACGTCGCATAGCTTCTGCTTCAGTGAGTTCGTGAGGATCTTGTCGTGGCTTCTTGTGGACAAAACCAAACTTGTGCAGGGAATCGACAATGGTTGTCTGGCAGACTCCAAATTCATCGGCCAGATCGCGAGTACTCGATGACGGCTCGTCTTCCAAAGCGGCACGCAAGTCCTCTTCGTCTAGAAGAGCTGGTCGACCAGAACGAGGCTTGTCTTCGAAGTCAAAATCACCATCGTCGAATCGCTTGAACCATTTTATTGCGGCAGTTTTTCCTATTGTTCCCTCACCTTCCACTTCGCAGATTTCGACAGCAGCAGCTCTTGCAGACAGACCCTTCTTCCAATAATGGCGGAGCAAAACACGAATTTCGAAATTGTTCATCTACGTTCAAATGATAAAAATGAAATTAACAAACTCACACAAGAATAGTATTAGCTCGCAGGCTAACTTCTCTCTACTTTATTCTTCCACCCATTGAAGAGAGGACGAAAAACGAGAGGAAAGACCCACTTGGTCTTTCTCAGTGACCAATCGAGATCTGATATCTGTGGAAAAGGGAAGGAGGTAGTGAACCCTAGGTGTCACTGCCTAACAAATAGATGGCACACAAGAGATACACAAGTTTGAAAACTGAAACACAAAAAACTTTAAAAGTAAACTTAAAGAATTAAAACTTTTGCAAGTGACCGCGAACTTTCCGTTCAACATAGTAGAATCCTATGAGAGAACTTTCCTACAGTAGACTTTATCGACATTCCATATCAGAGATGAAATGGCAAATCTTTAGCAAGAAACAATATTTGATATTATATCTAAACAATATCGTGATGTATATGAACAAATGACGGTATATTAAGTGTTGTTAGATAAAATCGACTATAGCTTTAAAAACGCAAAGAAGTTTCTTATAGAGCTTTGTTTTTTCTTTGATATATATCTCAAAAAGAAAAAGAAAGACATACACAGAAGTTTATATCGTATGTGTTTAATATGTATTAAAAAAATAATTCGAAAAAAACATCGAAAAATAAAACGCCACATAAAATATTGAAGAGTATAATTTCAGTAATATTATTTTATAAAAGTGAATCATTGAGATGAAAAGAAAACAAATGCTCACATAGATTGATCTTATTGAGAATATTTGTCTCATATCTTTACTCATTGTACGAATTTAAATTTAGTTAAAAACAAAAAATTTCTTTCACATCTATCAAACTAAGAGGCTTTTCTTTATAATAACTTATCATAATCAAACTGAAATTCACTCACGCTCTAACTAATGGATAATCATAGAACTGTGTTTTGTTTTGGTACCTTTCTTATGAAGTAAAAGAAAAACAACTCTATAGACATAGAGAAGTCAGTCAATCAATCTGAAAATATTTGAACTACTGCCGTGATTTATTGTTGATGAGAAATTTTTTTTTCTGTATGCATTTATATCTCAGAGGGCTTTTTTTTGTTTCT
>CAJNSZ010000130.1:0-146883 GCA_905329745.1 Rotaria sp. Silwood2 | reverse complement strand
TGCAAATGTCCACAACGCAAAGTGTCCACTTTATTTTGTTTTAAACATCATGTTAATGTTTGTGAATCATGTCTTGTTAATGAACATGCTCAATGTATTGTACGTTCATATGTATCGTGGTTACAAGATAATGATTATAATCCAAATTGTACCTTATGTCAACGTTCATTAACTGAAACTGGTGATGAAACTATACGTCTTATTTGTTATGATTTATTTCATTGGTCATGTCTTAATGAATATTTTCGTTCATTTCCAAATCATACAGCACCTGATGGATATACATGTCCAACATGTCATACGTGTGTTTTTCCACCATCAAATCTTGTTTCACCCGTTGCTGATCACGTACGAACTAAATTATCAACAGTCAATTGGGCAAATAGATTACCAATATTATCAATAAATGATTCAAATTTAAATCAAGATAAACAACCATTATTAACTGAAACTGACAATAATGGTTATGTTATTGTGAATCCAAAAATTAGTGGAACTAGTGGAGGACATGTAGGAGGTACTAGTGGATTATCACATCATCCACATCGATCTATTGAAATGACACAAGGAACAACAATATTAACAACAAGAGTATGTTTATTGGAATTTAATTGTCTATTTTAAGGATCAGTTGCTTGTCCTTGTCCAATTTTTATATCTTAATTGAGTAATCAAACATATGCTCTATAGTATCTTTTTCTTTTAGGATAAAAAGCATTCTAAATAAAGTGAACATTGTAAAGATATTTAGGATGTGAGTAAGATTTTTTGTGTCAGATTGTCATAGGAAACTAAATTAACGCAAATTTTATGAGACTAGCAATGATTCTATTTCATGATCATTATACTTTTTAAGTTTTCATAGAAACAACCATTAATTATCTTCTTCATGAGATATGAATTGAAATAAAGACATATGAAATCGAATTATTTCATTTGAAAATTTTTTTCTGATGAATAGATGAACAAATATTTGTAATTATGTCAATATTTTTCTTTGATAATAAACATAATGATTCCTTCAGACATCTTTTGATTCGAAGGAGAGTGAACTATGAAGAAAATTAAAAGAATCTTAATAATGATCAAAAGATGTTGCATTGATTGATCTTGTTACTATTTTTTTTATAAAAAACTAGATAAATGTTTTGTATCATTTATTTGTTCTAAATTCACTATTGAATATACGGGGCCATACAGATTTTCCGATGTAAGAGGATTTATGATATGGCTATCGTCGATTTACAATGATAAAGTGTAGGATGTTTTTTTTTGTTGAAAGAGAAGATTGATCGACGAAAGGCCGTATGCATTATCAATTGCATTAAGTGACATGGGTGTTACACTGACGTGGAACAGTATTAGCTATGTAACTAAAAATAGAAATTGATCTGACTCCTTGAAATTGATCAGTCCATATTTCACTCGTGAAAGTTTATGTTGATAAACGATAATCTTCAAGAAGTTGAAGTACCCACACATGTATGTTGGTGTTGCTGTTCGATAATTCTATTTATCTTGACTATCACAAAGGCGTCCGATTTCGATGCTTTTAGGATATCAATTTAGATACAATACGAAAGACGAAAAAATATGTGTGGTTGACTGATTGAATCTATAGTTATTAGAGTTTTAATATCAGAAGTATGTTAATTTTCGCCTAGATCTTCCATGTGAATTTAAGCTCCTTATTTGATTTCGTTAAAATCTCTATGATATTTATATTTTAGCCATCACAAATGGATTCTGACGAAGAAGATAAATATAAACGTCGTAGTGTTTTTACATGGTTTGCTCGATGGTTACATTCTCGACAAGCAACTAATCGAAAAGGTGCTTCAATAAATAATCGAACACAAATATCTCGTACTCGCTTTACATGCTATATGATATTAATAATTTTATTTGTTTTTATCACAATTCTAACAGTTTTATATCATTTAACACGTGGTGATGAAAATGAACACTTAGATCGTATTAATGATCCACAATTTAATCCATTCAATAATCCATTTATTCGTGTTGGTAATCGATTATTAAAAAATCCTTTAAAAGATTCTAATTCACATATCAATAAGGATCAATCACAGTGAAATATTTCATAAATATCATTAACGCTTTTCTTCATCTATTGGTTTATTTTATTTCACATTTAAGTTTTTTTGTTTTGTATATCGATAAATTTTGTTTTAAGACAAAGAAAAAAGAAACAGAAAAAATTCATCTATCTGTCTCAGAAATCAGATATATATATGTATAAATATGTTTCTAGATGAATATTATTCGTCGTTTTCTTTCAACTTCAACAGAAAATAGTTCTTATACTATTTCATCACGTCTTCTTAATCGTAATCCACGTACACTTGAATGGCAAAATTTACAATGGCGTTCAACTGGTTGGCCATTACAATATCCATCAAAAGATTATTTACATCGTGCACGACTTCTTTCATCTGGTAGACATTTAATAGCACAAATCAATCATTATTATACAGGAAATATTTGTGTACAAGTATCAACACGTGAATGGGCTATTCGAAAACATTTAGCTACGTGTAAAGATCGTTCTGTTGCTTATAATCTTGCATTAATATTAGCACAACGTGCAGAAGAATGTGGAATAACAAAAATATATTTTGGTCATCCACATGATCAAAGATATGAAAAATCTCCTCGATTACAATATTTTTTTCGTGGTTTAATTGATTCAAATATTGAATTTGAACAAAGAGAAGGTAATCAAACTCAAATGACAAGAGATTCAATTGATGGAATTAATTATGATGAACATGAACGTGATGTTAGATATGCACCACCAAAAATTCATTATCCACCAGATACATATCAAGAAAAATTACATTATTTTCAAATAGGATTGACTAAAAAGAATGAACTATTATCAAATGATGAAATGAATAAAGAAGGCAAAGTTTCATCGTCATAGATTTCATGTTTTGTTTTATTTCTTAGACTAATATTCAGATAATAGATCCTGTAAGAAATATTTTCTTTTTCTTTATAGTAGAATTTTGTATATATATATATACGAATAATAACAATCAAAGATGACACTCTCCTACGCAGAATGATTGAAGCGATTCTTTTATACTATCGATTTAGTATGTGCGAGCCGACCCGATATCCTGAAAAGTAATCTGAAAGAAGTTTCTATTGAGTGATACATGTTTTTTGATGAAGAAAAAGAACGATTTCTTGTATTATCATCATTAATTTGAATTGTTTTGTAAAGTTTTCTATAGTTTCTTCGTATATATGATTGACGTAAAAATCAACCCTTCGTAAATTGGCATCTTTCTGACTATTTTAAAAGAATTCTTTTTTTTGTCAAATAAACACTAGCCTATTTATCTAAATAGAATGACATAGATCACTTCGATTGCCAAAATATCAGGAGGAACCGAAACCATTAAATCATCAGATAGATATAAAAATTTTCATTATTTAATGGTTGAGATTAAAAGCATCACATATTTTAATACTTAAATAATACAATATTATGCATATTAACTGATATCTTTAATCTTAAGAATGAGAAAATGAAGGTTTCTCGACATAGGTTTAAGAATTTTTGTATTTATCTGATGATTTAATAGTACGAGTTTTTGAGAACCGCCGAATTCCAGCTCCATGTATAATAGATTTAGACTAATGTGTTAGAACACAAAATGAATTTATTAGAAAATCAGAAAAAACTGACAGAAATCGAATAATCAAGTAGTTCTTCTATCGAAAACTACTTTAATTTTACTTTGCTAATTTTCCAATAATTTGAATAAAAATCAGCATGCATTACTTTTTCTTTCACAATATCGTTACTTTTATGTTTATTTCAGATGCTAAATCGTCTATTTTCGCACTATGTTCCCATATCAATATCAACATTTCAACAATCTCTGCGATTTTTATCATTAACACCTATTAATTACAAGCGTTCACATGCTGATATACGTGAAGGAGCAGTACGTGAAATAAATTTACGTCCAGAAAATATTCAAACACCATTAAGTATTGATGTTGATAAATATTATGGTGGTTCTGGTCAAGTTCGTGAAACAGATTTTGAAAAATTAATTGGTGATGCAAATAATCCTGAAGTTCTACAAGTTAAATATGAAGATTTACCAATTGTACATATGAAATGTACACGTAATAATACATTAGTAGATGTTAGTGATTGTACAGGTCAACAAATATTTCGTACATCATGTGGTGTTGTGGGTTTTCATAATGCAAAAAAAGGTACAACAACAGCAGCACAAGCTGTCGGAATACACATGGGAAATAATTTATTACGACGTAATATGAAACATGTACGAGTTGTTGTTAAAGGTACTGGTCCAGGACGTTTAATGGCAATAAAAGGTTTACAATTAGCTGGAATTGATATTGTTACCATAACTGATAATACTAGTATTCCAACATTACACGTTGGATTACAACGACCAAAGAAAATGAGACGTGTTTAGATAGGTTGTCTTTTCTTCTTTTGTTTGTTTTCTTTTTCAGATGTCTAATCAATATCCAAGTAGTACTACGACATCGACACGGTCGATTCCTTCACGTCGAAAATGGTTTATCGATTTACAAATGCGTAAACATGAACGTTTAGCAGTTGCTACTACGACAGTAGCAAGTAGTGATAGTGTCTCACCAACAACAACAACCGCTACTAATACTCTTATGTTAACACCTGTTGGTTATAGCGAACAAAGAGTAGCAGATATAGTGACGCACGAGGATGGTGATCATTTATTAGCTAAACGTTCATGGGATATAGCATTACAACCAATAAAACAATTACCAATGAATATGATTTTTGCATGGATGGCTGGCAATTCATTTTCACTTATGTCAATTATGATTGTTGTTATGTTATTTATGAAACCAATACAAGTGAATAGTTTCCTTTAATTTATTTTTAATGAATTTCTCTTCTTTAGTCCATATTTTCTCTTGGCTCAGCATTTTCATCAATACAACATGAAGGTGTAGCTAACAATATATGGTTACATAAAATTATCTACTTTTTGGGTAATTTAACACATTTAGCATTAGCTTTATATAAATGTCAATCGATGGGTTTATTACCAACTTATAATTCGGATTGGATTGCATTTGCTGACCAACAAACACAAATGGAAATGACTATTGGAGGATTTTCTTATACCTAAATAATTGTTTTTTTTATGCGTTCCATTGTTCTGATGTTTTATGCAATCGAATAAAACACATTAACAAGAATTTTATTTATTTCATCTCGAAGTGAATGAATATAGATTTTGATGACGATTAAATAGTAATAACAATGCGCTATATGATTGATGAAGTATCATAAAAAATGAGCAGCTGTAGACAGCCTATTCACAGAGAACGTACTTGCCCATTTTCGATCCTCGGATTATCATCTCATATAGTTAATTTGGCATCGAAACCGACAGTTCGAACGATCCACTCCTGTTTTTATCAAGTTTTTATTATTTCTCTATAAACTTATTAACTTCAGTGTTGAAGAGATCGAAAACGCGGTTAACTAGTCGTTTGAACGACATGAAGTAAGTTAGTAACTTAAGGTGAAAAGCGCAAACACCGAAACTGCAGTAAGATACACTATAGTTCTAGTTTCACTAAAATTTTCATTCCACACGTTCAAACGGTTATGATTTTACATTTGCATAAAAAATTAAATTCGATCAAGCATGCTTCCTTCCAGCTAGACAAGACGTAGACATATGCTCGTATGGTTTTGTTGAATAACTTTCTCTCTGATTGGTAAAAGTCCAATATCAAAATTCCTCATCATTTTATTAGTATTACTGTTTACTGTCGTGTTTGTAGTCATTCTAGATATCCTTAAGACAGAGACAGCCAATATATGATGTTGATGTTATTGCAATCTTCCAATGATTGTCACGACTCATTTTTTTATGCTGGAATATGGTATTTTTTTCAACATTTCTATACTGAAATCCGCTTACACTTTTCTTTGATCAAATCACATAATGAGAAGCCTGCATTTTGTCAGTCAATTTCATCCTAGACCGCTATTGAATAACGTTTAATGATAAATCTTGACTATGTCTGAGCAAACCTAATAAAATCCTTTTTAATTCATTGCTCGATCATTGATTGGCAACAATTAAATATTCTTATTATATCTCGAAAAATTTTAATTCGATTAGTCGAAAGATGATAATAAAAAAAATTAACAATCACTTGCACTATACCCATTATCATCATGTGAAGCGTGACATCCACAATTGACTCGTCGTTTCTTGTTGGATCGAGATAGTTTACGTTGTGAATGATGTTTTAATGACTTTCTTCGATAACGATTATCCGATAATAAAGATGTTGACGGTGAGAACTTATCACAATGATGACATTTATGAGCCAATTCTCGATCTTGATGATCATGACTAATTCTTTTTCTTGATATTGAATAACATTGTTTATCTAAATATCCGAAATGATGACCTGGTCACTATTAATGATATAATTTACCATGCGATTGTGAGTTCCACAGAAGCATTGGTGCCCGATTAAAATTCGACGGTCGATGTGATGAAGACATTGCATTTTGTTGATTGAAACCTGAGACATAGGACTCGAGTGTACGCATAGGAGATGGTATTGGTTCATCATATATCTGTTCATAATCATATTCATATCTTTTTTGTCTTTTATCACCATCACCTGTTGTTTTCTTTGAAAATTGATTTATATTAGTCGTTTTTTTGATGATATCAGATATTTTCAAAAGAGCATCAATAATTGCCTTTTCGGTCTGATACCGCTGAATTGAAGAAAGTTTTTTCATTGTTAGAGAAAAAACAATACGACTCTGGCGTGAAAAAGAAAAAAAAATATCTTAAAAACTTGAATGAGCGCCAATTCTAAAATGGAATTATATAAATCTTTATACGAAAGTACAAGTGGTGCGAAGCACTTTATAGTTGTCATTCTCGATTTTATAAAACTTCCTAGATATCCTACTCGAATCACTATTTTTGTCACGATGATCTAAAGATCAAAGAGTCGCACGAACTTTGTTCAAAACTTGTTACAGAGTTCTGCTCTTTTTTCGAGATAATGAAAACAAGTTTCAGCAGCAAAAGCAATTAGATCGAATTAGTATGGAAAATTTAAAACCTAAAGGGTGATCCATAAGTCTTGGGTCCTCTCAGAAAAATTTCTTTTTCTCCCTTATAACAAATCCAAAAAAGCTCACCTTTACAACACGACGAATATTATCCTAAATTTTCATGTCTCTATCCCTACCAAGAAGAAAGATATATAAGTTAACATTTTAGATAATTTTTTTTCCGTGTTCCAGAAAACAATATTTTTATTCACAAGTGAAGTATTCAATAATTAGTTTTCATTAAAAACACAATCGCAAATACTTAGGGTTGACCAAAAGTTCTGATGACGGTGCTTAAAGGTTCTTGTCGGATAAGGTAACCTATTCAGAAAGGAAAAACCAAATATACCATGTTGTAGAGCTTTTTGCGGTGCGTCGAATGGTATATAGTAAATCCTGTTTTCATAAGACTTCGAAGGAACTAGAGTCAATTTACTATATACCATTCGACGCGTCGCATAAAGCTCTACAACATGGTATTTTGGGTTTTTCCTTTCTGAATAGATTACTTGATCCGATATGGATCTTTAAGCACCGTGATCAGAACTTTTGGTCAGCCCTAAGTAAATTGAACAATAATTTAAATTGACGAACATTATTCACTCGATAATCTGAATATAAATAGGTAATGCTAGGATCAGGTTTTTCCATGAAAGCGATCCACGACGATGAAACAAAATCACTCGAACATATCTGATGATAGTAAGGATCGATAGTTATAAAATTGGAATATGATACCGACATGTTTATACATGGGCATGAAAGACTATTTGGATATTTGTGTAATATTACGTTGTATTCAATTATTTTACGTTTAATACGTTGAATGAGAGAATGAATTTCTGTATGTACTAAAATGTTCAAGAAAAAGAATTTTGTTATTACTGTTCTGATGAAGTTCAATGTATCAGTTATGTAATGATACAATTAGAATAAGATAGAACGCAATCAGTAATATGAGAGAATACTTTACATCATAAAGAATAAAGTAAAGCTCGTTCTGCAGAGAAAAAGTTCCCGACTCTTTTTCCAGTTTCTCGGTACATCGCTAATGATTTTTCTCGCAATTTTTTGTTGGGCAAATAAGTTTTTGACCAAACTCTATTAAAATAAAATTTTGTCAGTTCATTCATAGATGAAACTGAGACGTGGAACTGCTATAACAATAAGATGGTAATCTAACGAAAAAGCGAATTTATGGCTTTAAAATTTTCAAAATTAAAAAGTTTTATCTATATATGTCTAACGAAGTCTATCAATGTGAATTCTCTTTTGACAAAGCAATGAATATCTTTTACTAATCCATGCACTCAATTAATAGAGAAAACTCTTTCAATGAGTTCTTATTTCAATATTTCTAGGCAAGAAAGCAGTTGAGATCAAGAAATCGATTTTCAAACATAACCAGCGGTGTAGAAGTATTTTGTTTTTTCTGAGGAAAAAAAGATTGTCTATCAAGAAAAAGAGCCAGTCATATTTTACAATAGAAATTACGTTTTATATTTTGATAGTGAATACCAATCCAATTAAAATTGAACTATCTTTATTCTTAATGAATATATTAGTAGCTAGGCAAAGTTTATCTGTCGTCTTTGCGGGATTATAGAAACACTCAAGTGAAGATGAAAAAAGAGAATCCACTGGTATACATGCTACTCGAAGTCCAGGAATAATCCACAGCATATTCGCTGTACCAAATAAATCGTTATCTTCATTCAATGCTCCGAATCCATCAGTAATAGACAAAGGCTTTCCAAAACAGTCAATATCTTTAACACAGTGGCAATCGATAACCCCACGATTATGTACAGATCTCAAATGTACCTGTCGATAGTATGCTGTTATCACAAAAAATTCTGGTCTTACAGTGGTTAGCAAGACTGACATTATTTGATTGTTAAGTGTTAATCCACGTTGTAATTGCAATTGAGATAACAATTTATCGGATACAACCCGTTGAAATCGCTCAATTGAGATTTGAATTTCTGATCAAAGAATAACTTTGGGCAAAGCATACAGATTAATAAATGAACTGGCATTAAATGCGGCTATGCTGTTAAGAACATTGACTTGTGAGAGACGACAAAAACTGACGAGTGCTTGAAATATCGCACTGCCTTGATTTCGAAAATCATATGGAACAAAATAGGTTGCTTTCGTTCCAGTGAAAATAATTTCAATCCATCGACCAGAAACAAAATCACTCGAACAGACTTGATGAAATGTTGGATGCAATGAAACAAACTCGGCATACAATGAAGATACATGAACGCGGGGAGAGTTAGCGGTAAGAGCCAATGTTTTAAATCCAGCTATAGTTGGATTTTGAATAGTGATGCTTACGACCTTATAATTTAACCATAAGACAAGACCCATGCCAAATAAACAAAGCGAAAGAGTAACGATATATACTCTAGTTGCAATGATATTCGAATGTTGTTCATGTTCATCTATTTCCTCGCTACTATCAGTGTGAAATTGAATAGCCATGCTACTAACTTGAGCTCCAAGTATTTTAACAGTAGTTGTTCAGAACTACGAAGTGAATAGAATTCCACTATAAATGCTTTGAAAAAGAAAACTTTTTATAGGTTCACTTTTGATATGTAAGTAAAAAAGTCATTAGAAGAATGAATTTGACTGGAAAAGACAACTTTTCTTACTAAGAAAACTACATAGCCGATAAAAGATGGAAAAAAAATGAAAGTCATGACTTTTTTGAATTTATAAAAACGTATGCATTAGCGATGAATGGTTGCTTCTGTCAGATTTAATTGCAATCGTCCACTATGTCGAGTTGACTAATATGTAAATAGAATGTTTACGCTATCTGTTGAGCTTCTTGAATGAAAAAAGAAATAACTCACATGCTTGTAGCACTTACAATATGGCAATAGCAGTTATTTTATGAGAACATAATAGAAACAGTTACCGTGGTGATAGTTTGTGGTGAAATGTTAAGTGTTTCTTGAGTTGAATTTCTCGGAATCATCTTAATTATAAATCTGTAGATTCCTTGATACGATGGAATTGAATGAAATGATTCCAGATACTTTGGTCTACATGAGAGAAAATGATGGTGGTCTAGTGATGACTGTAAGTCTTCGGATAATCACAGACAAATAAATGATCTCGGCATCAATAGTCATTTTTTCATTTAATTTGAGTTGCAACAGAAAATTTCTATACTAAACTTTAGGGTTCTTTTTATATTCTGTAGCACTGTATTTTTATCATTGATCTTAATTTTCACAAAAGGAGAGATGATGATCGAACATCATGTCGGTAATTTGTTATTGAACTCTAAGGTTTTTATATTAATGATGTAATTTAATAACACAATTCATTTACAAAAATGAAAAAAAAACGGTGTACAGTGGTTAGAGACGAGTATCATCACAGAATGTTTTCCTGCCACTTGTGAACATCGTCACTAACCAATTAGCANTATGAATCAAAACTGAAGAGTACTTTTTCTTTCTTGCTTGAGTAAAACATATTCTACAAAAAAAAAATATCATAGAACAAAGTCATTATTTCATAGAATTTCAATACTGTTGTAATTTTTTTTGATATAAGTAGACTTATCAGAATAGAATAATGCTTGAGAATTTTCACTTTATGTGGTTATGTAAAAATCAAATGTGAGACAAACTTTTTGGATATATTGATAGAATGAATCACTGGATAAAAAATAATTTGCACAAGAATCAAACCGACTATTCTATGACATCCAATCACATTTTATTATCTGCACAACACTACTTAATAACTATCTAATTTTATTTCTAAATAGTTTATGACTTCCAAAGAGAAAAAAAAGGAAGAGGCTAAGCTTCCTTGAAATCGAATTAAGGACGATATTTATGCTTTCAAAATTTTCATGATAGTATTTTTTTCTGCCTTGTTTATTCTTATCGAATTTATAAAAAAACCATTTCTATTTTAAATCACCTATGACTTTGAATAATTGAGTTTTTTAACATATAACATAATGATCATGACATCTATTATACATGAATGCTACCAGGTCAATCATGCTTGATGATTCATCGTCGTATACCAATAATTTACGACAGACAGAATAAGCAACTGGTTACGATAGCTAATTATAGTAATTGTAGATGATACTTGATGGCATATTACGGCCATCCTAAACAATGAACGTTGAAAATAGTTATTAACAACAAGTGTAACAATACGGCGACTTTGAACACTGTTCAGTTAATATTATCACAAGCCATCCTATACATCACATGTAAATGGTTTAAGAGACTGTTTTGTATCGTACTTTGGCATAGATAGTCGTTAACATTGAGAACCTGTCCTGATTGAACAAAAAAAAACAAATAAACTCACGACCAGTTATAGACATCGTCATGTAACAATCATAGGTGCAGAATCTGTCGTAAAAAGAGAAAATTTCTCTGAATGGGAGTCTAAGTCGAAGAATTTCCACAGACTTAATAATTCTTAACAAATATTCTAAGCCAATAATTTTCAAAAAAACTTTTCTCGAACACAATATTCTTTCGAAATTTTCCCGAACACACATTCCAACATCTAAGCAGAATCTATACCTCTGGTAACAATACTGATTCATGAAGAAGTTCGAGAGACAATCATGATTTGTGCTTTACACAATATTTTCTTAGCAATTATTCCCTCATACAGTGTAAAGAACTCGATAAAATACACGAGCCCAGCAACCGTCTGCTCAGCAAGCGAAGCATACAGATGTCCATACCGAGTATAAGCTCATTTTATTGATTACCAGTCATAATAGGAGGAAAATATGTACCATTGGATTTCTTCCAATAAAATGTTATTAAAGACTTTTCCTATAATGATCTTTAAACCTCAAATCGAAACCGATTATATGAGTTTATTTCAAGTTTTCATGCTGTAGCCGACACAAGCAATGCAGAAAAACCTTATTTTTAACCGATTTCTAATGAAAGAGAAGAAAACAAAAAATGCAAAGGTATTTCGTGCGAAACCACATGAAATGCATGAAGAATGAAGTTCAAACGCTACTAAACCAATTCGAATAACCTATATCTGATTTTCATCTATGATGTCCACTGAGACAAAAGTCACTTTTTACATGACAACTAGGTTCATTAGCGAAGATCCAAAAGAAATCGGATCAAAGTATATAATCGTTGCCTCATATACCTGAATTGATCAATTAAACTAAAGTGAAGAATTCAATTGGTTAAAAAACTCTCTTAAATGGCTTTGAGTTAGTAGCCATGTGTCTTAATTTTGAAGTAAACTCTAGCAAAAACCTAGTCTATCATCTCTTAAAATAATAAAGTTTAGTTTTCATCAAGCCTCAATATATATTACAATCTACTGTTTATACAAGGGTGTGGGTGTGGGTATGAATGGCAAGTGATTCCTTGACTGACACTTACACCCTGATTTTTCGCACACATTCACAAAAAAACAAACCATCATTCATGTGTAATGTCTACAACAACGAGAAAATCCAATACATTTTGAGTAAAGCTTTTTTTAGAATCTAACACATATAATAAACTCGACATTTAACAAAAAATATGACTATTACAAGTTATTCATTTATATCTATACAAAGCACTAAGTAACAGTATATAATAGCTATCAATGAACTTGCCGCAATACAACATTCTCAAAAAAAAATCACTTAATTAGCAAATTGTAGATCGCGGTCTACAAAAACATGACCTTGCAGCTCTCTGCATTGATTGCGTGGAACATATTCTTGCTTGTTCTGGTTTACATAAATACAATTAAAACTATTCCATACAGGTGAAGATTTTGGCGTTACTATTGCTATGACAATTTTCAATGACGACTTTTGTTTATCAATTAACTGTTCACTATTCATTTTTGTGAACATTTGTACTTTTTGTAACTAAGTGAAAACCTTTAATTTATTAAGCATCGAACAATGAAAAAATAAGCAATGTGCGCAGAGCGTGTCAGATATTGATAAAAAAAAAATTCGACTCTGGACCGAACCCAATCGGGTTCACTAAAATGTGAATCAGCAACTACTTAGACTTTATATTCCTCATAATTTCTTTGATTTTGTATTTGTCTCATTCTGTTCATTTTGTATTACAGTAATGCTCCGATTAGTTTTTAATCATAGTATAACATAATGAGTAATGATAATATTTTTCATATTATCATTTTCTGACAACACAAGATAAAAAATAATGATAAACTTTACAGTGTCTAAGAATCACTAACAATAACAAAGGATTCATTTATGTTTTAATACATTTCAAAATATTTTCTGACTTCCAGACTTATTTAAAATATGAAAAACTAATTGAGAAAAAAAAAATGATTGTTCATGTTCAAAACAAAACCCGTGCTTATTATTATTATAAATTAAACATTTTTCGTTTTAAGGTACAGCACTTGTAGTAGGTTCTAAATTAACACTTGTCTCAACTAATGATGGTTGTGATGTGGATGAATGTATACGAACACCAGCTGAAGTACCCTTAACAGATTGAACATATGTGGGTAGAGAAAAAGATGTTAACATATTTAATCGTTTTTCTGCACTATTGATTTGCCTACGATGCCAGTATAAGGCTCCAACAGTCAAACATACAATACAAACAGCAGAAACTCCAATACCAATAAGAATAGAAGTTTGAAGTGAAAGCGATTTTGACGATGAAATATCCGCAAGTGAATAGCATTGCCCATTTTGACAATGATCATCAGCTAAGAAAAAGAAGAAAAAAAATCGATACAAATTTTGAAATAACTTAATTACGTACGTAGACAACATATATACTCAGTGTGATCTGAATTATGGCATTTTTTTCCTATTTATATGTAAAGAAATAGTTCGTTTTTTTTTGTACAATTAAATGAACTAACCAATATTGTATGGATCATAATAACAGTCGTCGGAACTTTGACTAATTCCAAGCATGATTGCAAAAACTAATAAGAGCATAATTGCTGTAAAGTGTTTCATGTCAGCATATTCAGTACAAATGAAACTTACAAGTATATTTATATTTACAAAAGAACAAAAGATAACAGATAAAGCTAATAACAGAGAAATAGATACAAAATTTACTACAAAAGAAAATAAAGATTCTTCAAGCACGAGGATAACTAAAAAAATTTGTCTGCAGGTATTGTTACAAAATGATATAATACTTTGTATTATTATATATGCAATTGACCGAAGAACAAGAAAATACGTCAACAGGATATAATTATTAGTGTTTAAAAATAACAGCATGAAATTTATAAGATAGTATAATATTGCATGTAGTGATGCAAATCGGTCGACTGAGCTGCTGCGACACAAAAATAGATATTTGATTTTCAAACATTATCTGTTTTATTTTAAAATTTCTCAAAATTAGGAAAATTTTCTAGATATATATCGAACAAATTTTAGCCTGCGCCGACCAATACATCGGCCTAGAACACCTTTGATTGTTTAAATTTGTATTGGTTCACTTAATCCAAGTTTTATTTTTTTCTTAATTCAATCCTATATAGTATTCATTTTCAAATAAGACATATTCAATGGACTAATAGCTTGTACAACAAATTTTTACGATATTGTCAAACATATGAATCATTAAATTGTATTAAGTTATTCATAGGTCGAATAACATTAGGTATCGTCTGTGCATGCGAGAATCATGTCGAGTTTTTTTTCTTCTTCTTCTGACAAATAGACGCCTACTCATACACAATGAAGCCTACATATTCTCTCAAATTATTCTGTATTTATTGGATAAAACAGAACTCTATATACAGGCAAATAGCGCAGAAAGAGGGTTTTTTTCTTCCTTCACTCTCGAATTTTTCATTATTTGATTAACGGAAGCAGAAGAAAAAAAAAACGCTCGGATAAAAAGTAACATATACATATCTAAAACCGTTTATCTAACGCATAAATATAGGTGATTTAATAGTGCGTATATAAATGGTAAATAGCTAAATAGTATTATGGCACAGAATACAGTTTTGATAATGATGGACAAGCAGAAAATAATTAACATGAAAACTTGTTGTATGTTATTATTGTTAGTATCCTTCGTAACCAGTTTTGATAGTAGATTTAAACAACAATCGTTGATCATTCGACAACTTCAAGGTAACAAATTCATATATTCAATTATCAAATTAATAAGAATATTATTTAGATATACTAGATGATGATAGACTAGAACTCGATTTGACAAATCGAAATGGTAAGCTATTTCATAATTAATTATTGTAATTATTCACAATCTGACAGACATTATCTTTGAGCTAATTTTCGTACAAATCATGTCAATTAAATACAAGACAAAGAAAAACGAAGACATTTACTGACTAAAATCAGGAGAATCTTAGATAATTTTCGATAGTGTGAGAAACTAGCATGAAAAAATTTTATACGATCAGAGTTCACAAAACATAGTCTCTTATATCTTTAATTATCAAATAAATCATGCTAAAATTTCGCTACGGCTAAACATAGTAAGTTTCACAATATTCATAAAACTATATAATATTTTTATGCCAAACTTGTCATACAATGCAATAGAAAAGTATTTAAACTATAGAAACAATAAATAGATATTATAAGTGAAAATAATGGTAAAATCGAATGTTAGTATATATCAGTTTCAAATATAAATTGAACATACGTTGCTTTTTTTTTTACAAATATCGTTTATGTAAAAAATTCTTTTTCTTTCTAATATTTATATATGATATTATCAGAACAGATAAAAATTATAAACTCGAAGTGTATCTTTATGTAATAAAAACTTTAACCTGTACTTTGTATATTTACCTAGACCAATATGAATATAATGAAAACAGTGATGATATCGATTTAGGTATATTTATTAATCATAAATCAAATTCATATGATTATTATTTTTTTCTCAATTACAGATCGTCGAGTGTTTGATAATGAAGATGAAGAAGAACAATATATGGAATTACGTGCAACGGTAAACTCAAATGAAACAAATTCTGGTAGATATTTCTTTCGTTATTCTATTAATCAACATCTTTAAAATGTTTAGGATTTGAGATAACTCTTCAAAACCGGGCTGCAATGAATACACGTCTTCGTGTTCTTTATACCGATGCAAATGGTAATCCTGCAATAGCTGAAACTGGTCGAGTATGGGGTGGTCAAACCAAATCAGTAACACTTCCAGCTGGTGCTAAAAATATCAATATCATTGTCGAAAAAGATATCTTTTTTGAAAATTGGCGTGTTGCATATAAAGGTACATTAACTGATGGAAATCAATGTATACGCATTGTTGGTGTAACACTTTTTTCTAAAATTCATCCGTGCAAATAAAAGTTTTCAAATATAAACAAGCTTATTTACTACATTATATTTTTTTTTATATATTTTGGCTAAATAAAATTACAAATAAAATTGCAATGAAAAAAAAAAAAAAAGTAAACATTCAATAATATCTATATATATATATATACAAAGCAAAAACAAAAATAAGAAAACAGACTAAACATATAGATGTATAAAATTAGTTTATTATTATGATTCATTTTGAGAAAAGGAAGCATTTCGAATGGCAGTATGCTAAAATAAAAAAATATGAATTAACATTAAAAAAACTATATAAGAGAAATTATTACCCATATATCTAAAATATCAGTAACTGTATGTTGGGTTGGTAATTTAAATAAAAAATGAACAAAATTTCGCGAAATTGATTCAAAAAACGTATTACCATCTATAATAAGAAAGAAAGAAAAAATGAATAGTCTTATTTTGAATTGTTATGTTCTTACCTGAATTCTCCAATTTTATTGGTATAAGATTCATTGTTGTAGATGTCAAAGAAAGAATTTCAGGTGGTTCATTTGGATATTGAATTGATAATTTCATTTTTAATGGCGGTACTATAGGCATATTGATTTCAACAAGACGACATGTTAATTCATAATCATTTATAATTGAATCTTTATTTTTAAGAATTGATGATGATGGTGATATTTTATCATGCATAGGTTTTAATTCATAAGAAAAGGTATCCATCGATAAATGAGCAAATTCACTTTCGATTATATTTCGTAATGTTGAAGAATGATTATTTATGGAAGATAGATTAGATTCGACTATTTGTTTTGATTCTGTATCCAATCGTATACTTCTAAAAGTTATATATATATATAATTAAAATTTACTAGTAAGACTTATTATATTTAATTAAATTTTGCACGAACAAAGTTCTCAATGAGATTAGTTCATTGGGTAAAGTGATAACTTTTCTAGTATTTCCTATCGTGAGATATTGAATATTCGAAATTCTTTCATATGTAAAAGTAAATTTACATCTTTAGGAAAGAAATACAAGTTGTACAATCACCTAATCTGATTAAGAACTTTGTTCGTGCAAAGTTTGAAGTCGAAAGTTAATTTTTCACGTGATCTGAGAGAAAGGAAAACTCAGTCAAATTTTGATATCTCAAAAACGAAGGTCTGTAGAGGTTTTCTCGTCAGATTTCACAGAGATGAAGATGAAATAAATCAAAGACGTATGGGATTTTCTGTTCATTTCATTTGCTTTCTTTTTCTATTTCATTCATACCTATTATATTATGAGTATTTTAGGAAAATTTAATTTATTCTGTAAACTAAAGGACGAACAATGATGATAACTACTTTAGCTTGATATAGAAGACAGTTCTAAATAAGCATAATAGTCAACGAATAACGATTAATGGAGAATTTGTGAGTGTATCAAGGAAATGCTATATATCAGAAAATAGGAATGCATTGTGGAGTTGGATCAAAGATTGTCGACATCAACGTATTTGCGTTTCCGCCTTATTTCATCAATCAGCCAGATTTCAGCAAGACTTTTCTCCACTACTGTAAGGACAAAACATTCTGTTGGAATAAACAATTAGGGTTTAAGAGGGTTCTTTTCATATAGCACGAAACAACACCATGTTTTCTTCTTAAAATAGTGAAGAAAACTTTTCTTAGTGGATCACATTTCAGCTGAGGTTTTTTGTTATCCACTCAGCGTCGGAAAGTGCATTGTTCTTGCTAATTAGACTGTATCATGACTTTCTCAAAGTTGGCAAAGATGAGATTATGCTGCGTCTTGATTGGCCGAAGAAAGAAGATGGAACGAGGATTTCTCGACTCAAAGAATTTTCAATAAAAATCTTTTAAAACTGTTTATCTTTGTAAAATAGAGTTTTCTTCGCAAGATATCATAGTCACAAATTTTTTTGTTACTCGTTACTTGGCTTCTTAACAGTAACTTGCTGTCCGTATCCAGGTGGCTAAAATCACAAAACCATTTATTAATTTTATTTATCATCGGTCTATATTTCTTAACCAAATAGTTAGTTACTAAAGAAATTCATTTTAATCAAACAAATTCGAAAAATACACAGTTTATTTTTGCTTTCCTCAAACATTATTATTATTATTATTATTAAATTTGCTTTTAAATTTTTCATTTAATTACATGTATCATAAAGAAAAAAGAAATTCTTAGAAACTTTCACATACTTATGTGGTACACCATTAAGAACTTCACTTAGTGGCTCTAAGAACCGTTTTGCAATATTATATTTTAATGCTGAATCTTTATTTAAATAATCAGCAATTGTACGTTGACACTGTTCAAATATTCCATTTGTCATTAAACGAGTACCATTTGTATTTGAGAGTACCATTGTTGACATATCATTCATTGTTGGCATAATTACTGGTCCAAGCATGCGATCAACATGTTCTTTGAGGCGACGTGCAGCCATTAAATGTTCAGGAATGAGATTTCGAACAAAATTAGATATTTGATCATGCAATTGACGATATTTAGCTACTTTATCAGATTGACCTGAGAAAAAAATCAAGAGCTAAAAAGCTATTAACGCATTTCGTGTGGATTTAGAATATGAAAAATCACATAGCTACTGTTACTAATCACTGGAAGATTGTTTTATTATATTTATTTTGAAAAACATTGCTTCACTATTCTTTTACTTAGTCCCCCAAAAATGCAATAAGAAAGTACTTCATGTACTATAACAAGATGTTATTGATATATGGTCTTTGATCGTATATCAACAACATCTACCGCGATCTGTGATTCCAAATGTCTATCTCTATATTTAAACACTTGTTTTAAATCGTGTTTTACAAAACCAAAGAAAAAACAAATTCTTTTTTTAAATTTATACCTTCTTGTTGACATCGAGCAATTATTCGAGTTAAATATTGAATACGTTCAGTAAAAAATTTAAAGAGAAAATGCATTTCTTCATCAATCATTGTTGGACTACCAGAATAATCTAGAGAATGATTTTTGTATTCGTATAGATATATATATATGTATAAAATGTTGACTCTTTCGTACTCATCATATTCATTGGAGATATTGGTGGACGATAAACACCACCTTGTGGTGATTGAGCCATCATATAACGTGCTAATGGACTTTGACCAGGTGGTCCTATAGGTGTTTGCTGTTGTTGCATCATACCAGGATGAGAATGAGGTGATTGAATAGCATTATTACTGCTAGAAGCCATCATTGAATCCGATCCTCTGAAAATTAAAAGTTATTAACGATAAAAACCACACAATGATTTCGACATACGGTGCCATTGTACTTGGTTGCTGTTGCTGTTGTTGTTGTTGTTGTACTGCTTGATTAATTTGTGGTGCTTGATTACGAATATTTCGATTCATCTAAAAATGACAATTTTATTTGAGTGTTCATTGTTATTTTTGTTACATACGGTACGCAGTCTAACTTGTGCAACAGTCGGTGGTTGTTTAGGTGGATTTGGACTGGTAAGAATATGTTGAAGTACTAAAAAAATAATGATGAGTATTATTAGTAAAAATTTTCGAAATATTTACTTTCATCTTGACTACCAGATGATGTTGATGATGATTGTGGTAGTACTGTAGAATTAGTTGGTTGTTGTTGTGGTAATTGAGAAGAATTAGACGGTTCTTGTTGTGCTTGTTGTTGATTGAGATGATTTTGTTGACGTACTTGCTGTAGATGCTATACAATTAAATTTACATAATTGTTTTTTATTCTAAAATATTTATTAAAAAACCTGAGCAAGAGTACGTTGTTGAGGTACACCTGATGTAGGTTGAGAAGGTAATGCTGATGCTTGCTGCTGTTGCTGTTGTTGCTGTTGTTGTTGTTGTTGTTGCTGTTGTTGTTGTTGCTGTTGTTGTTGTTGTTGTTGTTGTTGTTGTTGTTGTTGTTGCATATATTGTGGTGGTGGTGGAGGTGGCAATGGCTGTTGTTGTGATCGCATTTGTTGAACTTGAAGTCCTGATTGTTGTTGTTGTTGTATCGGTGGTGGCATTAATTCTTGTTTGATTTGTTGCTGTTGTATTGGAAAATTTTGTGTAGGTGGTCTTGATTGCATATTAGATAAAGAAACTTGTGGTTCTTGTTTGATATTCATCATTGATGTTGGTTGAACGATTGATGACGTTGGTTGTGGTGCTGACATTGTATAGGAAGGTTGAAGTGATGGTTGCTGTTGTTGTTGTTGAGGCATTACATTCATTTGTGTTGATTGAGATTGCATGTACATTTGTTGTTGACCTTGTGAATTCATTATCGATTGTTGTTGTTGTTGTTGTTGTTGCTGCTGCTGTGACTGTTGTTGCTGTTGTATTTGTTGATTTCTTTGTTGTAATAATGTTTGTATTATTCTTCGATAGAGTAACTAAAATAAATTAATTAATTTTTAATAGACACAAAAGAAGTATTCATTTACTAATTTTCCTCCACTCCTATTATAGGCAGCATCATCAAAACGTATAGCTAAATCACGATTACCACCAAAAATATTTGTTCTAAATAAAAGAAAAAAAATGTATTTTTATCATTTTAGTTCAAATAATAAAAATATTGATTTAATTATTTACAATCTTGTTATATAATTTTCTCGCTCAGCTATACTGATCATTTGTTGATCATCTATTTGCGCTGTTGCACCTGTACCATCCGAATTCATCATCTTTATCTAAAAGATATAATATTTTAAATGTTTTTAAAATTTTTATTTTGTGTTTATGAGTATTGTCAAATCGTTTAGGAAGAATATAAAAGAAACAAAAAAAAACTGAGCAGCACCAAACATAATGAAAAAAGAAATGTAAAGGAATGGTTTGAGTACCAAAAGGAAAAAACAAATAGTTAAGTTTTTGTTGAATTGTTTATACGTTTTTTCCAAAACCATTTTTGATAATTATTTGTCGGTTCACAATTAGACATATAAATATCTTTGTCATTTTTTGATGATAATTCAATACAAAAACCTGACGCATGTCGAAACATATCATTCTAATAAAAAAATATATTTAAAAATAATTTTGATTTTTTGTTTAATAATAAGTTTACCTCATATGTCCACATTTGATTTCCTTGCATAGAATGACAAGTAAATGAAACAACTTTTCCTGGTTTACCTAATTCTGAAAGTCCACCAGCATAATCTAAGCATTTTTCTTCACGACGAATTTCAAATGATTTAGACATAAGAAAAAATTGATTGCCAGCTTGACCATGACATGGATAACCAATAAGTGGCTTATCACCATCTTCGATTTCTTGAGAATCCACACATACATTTGTTTTAGCACGACTTCGAATCTTTGCAAAAAATTTTCTTTTATTATTTTTTTCTTTTTTATAAATAAATAAGAAAATTTACCTCGCCAAAATATAAACTTTCACCTGGAACAAACTGCTCAGGATACACATTGTCAAGAAACCATTTAAACGGTTTACATTGAAGACGTTCACGAATTTTTAAACGATCAGATACATCACCAAAATCACCCTTAACAAAAAAAGAAATTTATGTCATTGTTTTTATAATTTAACCAAATAATTCTATCAATATAATCTATGACATGAAAGTTTTAGCACAGAAATATTAGCTCATTGTTTCGACTACTCTTTTCAAATGTTTTCGATTTTTCATCGCTTATATACCTTCCAGATATTCTTTGTCAAATGCCATATAAACGAAGACTCTTCGTTGTTAGTTAGCAATTTCATTAATCTCAACTCTTGCATTGCGATTATTATTTATATGTGAATTTTTTCTAATGATAATAAATGATTTTTATTTTTTAAAGGTGCTGAAAATATAAGTCATGAACCTCTAACACGAATAGTTTCGTTGGAGAAGAAAAGTCTTGATGCGTACGAGAAAACTTGTCTTTCGTTTTTCTCGAGTTGAATTTTTACATAAAATGTGCACAATCGCCACCCATCTCTCCAATATAATATATACGGTTAAGCTGAAACTTATTTTACAAGCATTGAATACTGTTTGAAGTGTCTACTTTTTTGTTTTGAAACATAATGCATCATTCATTTTTGAAGATACTACTCATATTTTGATCTTTTCATTCAAATGGAAGGAGGTAATAAGTAGAAACCCAAAATTGTGTCTACTATCTGCAAAAAAAAATTGCATCTGAGAACTTTGAATCAATGACAACTTTTGATCTACTTGTCAAAATCTATCTGCTTTGAAAATAAAAGTGATTGGATATGCGAAAAAATCTATACCGAACTGGATCGACGGTCAGTGGCGCAGCCAGAAATTTTTTTCGGAGGGGGACCATCATCGAGAAAAAGTGATTTTTTGCTTCTGAAAACGAATATGTCTATACCCCCCTCCAGCAATTTAAATCTTCCAGGGGGAGATTGGTCCCCCTAATCCTCTCTCTGGCTTCGTCACTGTCGACGGTTTACAATTGTGAACTGATTACTTCTAACTCTAACCAGTTCAATGTTTTATTCAGCATGAAGACAGCACCTCCCTTCGAAAGATCGGCTTAATCCTTTTCTCGTTTGTCGTTATGAAACTACGTACACTGTATGTGCTTCCAAAAACAGATGTTCGCCCTTGTGGAAGAGCAAATCTGAATAAAACACTAAACTAGTTGTCTTTTTTATTGAATTTTGCGCTCATAGATTATTTTCTTTCAAATCACAACAAGTAATATCTACTAATTAACAATTTTGATAAAGTTAGTTTAGATATAAAATTCTTCGTGATCTTGTCACAAATAGATATTTGATATGTGTGTAAAGTAAAACGAAAAGATAATAGTATGAAGATGACAAATCACTATGTAAACAAAATAATGAAATGCAAATAAATCTAAAATAAACTATCTAACAATTCATTAACATAAAAATCTTTTATTTAGAAAAAGAAACACATTTTCATAAGTTTAGTTCATACTTCTTTTTTTTTTTACTGATAATGTTATCGATCGGATGCATAAGTTAAAAAAGTAAATGAACTAATCATCACGTACAAAACTAAGCTGTTTGATATTTTTACATGTCAATCTAAAGTCATATTATTACTATTGAAAATAACCAAAAAACATTTGTTCTTATATCAATGATATTGTCTGAAGTATTGAGTTACTAATACATATTTTCTTTTGTTTTTGTTTTATTGATGATTTATTTGAGCTTTAGCAAAGAAATCAAATCTTTAGACTGAATAGATGATATAGAGTACATCTCTAAAAATGATTATACTTTATTAACTCGAAAGAAAATATTTATTTATTTATCAGATAAAAATAAGAAATACTTACAAGATCATTACCAATTCTTTCATAATAATATTTCTATAGAAAATGAAAATATTTGATTTGAATTATGTTTTTCTTTTTCTTTTTTCTTTTACTTTGTAATCATCAAGCCAAACTTCAGCAAGACGAACTGTATTTTTTTTAACAACATTTACATTTTTAGGCCATTCATATGGTGAACGTTTTCGAAAGACATGACCAACATGTGAACATGGAGCACATAAAAGTTCACCACCACATTGCCAAACCTATACATAATATTAATAATAAATGTATGATCAATCATAGTTTTGATTTGTTTGCTGGTTTTGTTTTTTTTACCTTAAATGAAAGTTCAAGATTTTCACCTCCCCATATATCCATGCCTGGATCATACATGCCCAGTTGATCAAACCAATCACGATCAATAGAAAATAAACCACCAGCCATTGTTGGACTCCTAGAAATATATCAAAGTCATCTGTTCGACTTTAGTTTTTAATTTTTTTTTGTTAGAATTTACCTAATTGGATCTGTTTTTTTCTGTCTTCTTTTCATTTCTTTTTCTGGTGTAACATGCCAATTAAATATAAGATTCCAATCAAAACCACCGACTTGTATATTTTGTATTGGTGTACCAGTTAATTGAAATGTAGAATCATCAATAATTTCAATTAATGGAACAACTGCTACTTTATTATTTCGTGCAATAGGATCCAAAAGTGGTTCAAGCCATCCTTGTAAAAAAAAAAGATGATTCAAAACTTTAAGATTAGTATCAACTGAAAACTGTTAGATCTTCAAATTTATGACTTAGTCTAAATCCGATTAAGAGATGTGCAAAACCAACTCAATATCAAAAGATTTTTTTCGATGTGATACGAATAAACTTTAGAATAATTTTCTCTAGACTGGAATCAGATTAGATTTATCGAGATCCTGACTAGAATGCGATCAAGTTTACCAAGATTATGATTGGGACTACCAAACACTTGATCTCACACATTTTCTTTAACTATCGTATATTAAAACATTTATTATTTTTTTTTACCTTCAGCACATTCACAATGTGAATCCAAAAAGATCAGTACTTTTCCTTTTGCATCATTAGCACCTTTTAATCGAGCACGTATAAGACCTTCACGTTTATCAGCACGAAGTAATCGAACTTTTGCTAATGATTTAATATCATCTTCAAGCATTTTTTTTAAATGTTCTAATTAAAACAATAAATTAGAGATTTCGATTTATTATTTTCCCTTAACTTACCGATAACGCACCTTTATCGGAGAAATCATCAACAAGTATAACTTCTTTTAATAAATGAGCTGGTGAACGATCAAGAACAGAATAAACTGTACGTAATAATGTTGAACGTGCTTCATTATGAAAAATAATAATAACTGATGCATCAGGTAAATTTGGATGAAAATCAACTTTTTTACATCTACATTATATTTATTATTATTAAAATAAGAAAATAAATAAATATATATATATATTCAATTTACTCTGGATCTCGAATATCAGCTAAATTTCTTCTTAAGGAAATCATATCACTAACATATTGATTAAATGCATTATTTTTCCATCCATCATCATATTTTTTTCTTTCTTCTTTGGATAATTTATCTTTATCAATACGAACTGCATTACCCATTTCACCGGGACCACCAATTTTCGGATCATTATGTTCATTCTTCATTTCTGGTGCAACAACTTGTACTTGAGCTTTCATTTCACGTGCTTGTTCAAGTGCTTTGGCACGTTCTTCAGGTGGATGATCATTATCAACATTATATTTAAATGGTAAAGCACCTATTATACGATCAACAAATGATGGCGAAGCTGTTTTATCGACAACATTTATTTGCATATCATTTTGTGATTGAGACATAGAATCTGTACGAAGTGAAAATAATATAATCACAATAAACCATAATGTTGGAATTAAGAATAAATATTTTATAAGTCCACGTCGACGGAATCCCATTATGAGGATAAGAAACAAATGTATTGTTTAAAGAAAAACGGTTTTTACTGAAGCACCATCGGGTTTGATTAGATTGGTTTTTTTTCGTTAAAAATGTTCTGTTCTCTTTCCTAAAGCTGACAATTCCATGAAGTATTATTTTATGGATTAAAGTGCATAGATGAGTAGAATATGCAATAGGGTTGACATCGTACAGAATATTGTAATAAAAGAAATACAATGACATATTGAATCCTTATTTTTTACTTAAAAAAATGACCTAAATTCACTTTCAACACATCACTCTATCCAATTGATATGTTTAATACATCCCACTGTAGTGAGTAAACGTGACATTTGTTGTGTCTAAAATAAACAAATGCCAAAAAACAAAACAAAATATGGCATCTATAGAATTCAAAGTTTGTTCGATTATTAACGTTTCGAAAATTCGTTGAGTATGTGCAAGATTTATAAGCATGCATTTTATTCGATAGAAACCGATTGATTCGTATCCTGGTGATTTTAAGAGAAATACAAATTTTGATTGATATAAAAAGCAGTCTCATTGGATAAAATTTTCTTTGCAAATCCTCTTGTTTTTTTCTGTTTATTAATCTAAAGTTCATTTTGGAGTAAACTTAACTTTTACTAAGAATGGCATGAAATCAGACCATACGATGGCACCATCTATAAAGCTATGTTTTATTTTTCTTAGAAAATATATTGAATTAAATCCAAAAGAAACTTTAGATCAATGTATAGAAAAAGACGAGGAAAGGAGCTAGGAAAATGTTGATTCAGTGAAATTGCTGTGTATGTTAAAGTGCAGTTTTCCTTAGCGACATCGATCCAGGCATCCTATGCCGGCTTTTATTCGTATGTGTATTGCATTTATTTCAAAATGAATTCAAATTCACGTAAATTTTGCAAGCTATTATGTAAAAATCGCAGATTAATTCTCTATGTTCTAATAGATAATTTAATATCAATGTTATTATTATTTTTGAAAGATCGATGATACGACATAGTATCGGCATTGTCTACTCATTTTCGAACATAAAACCGAAATTCAAAAACTGTTTAACTCAATTTTATTAATTCTTTTTTATTTAAATTATTTAAATAAAAAAAAAAACAATCTAAAGACGTTTGAGACTTTCGTTTTTGGGAAATTTTTAAAACTTTATCCATATCAATTTTAACCTACTGCAATTGATGGAGCTTATTAGACATCATTATTACTATATATGTCATAAAGTTGTTTTTCTTGAATTTCAATACACTGTCTAATTGTCATTTTAACATGGAATCAATATAATACTTAATAATGATCTCCACTCTACACAAAGACGCAAGAATTGGAAATTGTTGATTAGTCCACTAAAATATGGCAGAGTTATGCTTATAAAAGTCTTTACTGCAGCTCGACAGTTTTCAAAAAAACATTATTCTAAAATACTGTTTCGTAGAAAATTATTTTCTCAATCTTCTAATATATTCGATAACATTTTGTGATATGTCTGGAACAAGTTCTATTTGAGATTTTTTTCTCTGAAAATTTTTTTTGAGCGTTTTTAAGATTCATTATATAGTTTAATAGTCTAAAGTCATAGAAAAAAATCCATATATATATTCTGAAAGAGCAAAAAATTCTCATTCTTTTCTAATGTATTGTACATCATTAATCTTTATAAAGAGCCTTTTTTCTAGGAATAGTCGTCAGTACGCTCCGCAATACTTAACAAGCATGAGTGGCATAACAGCACTACAAGAGGTAACAGTTGCTTCACGAAATATTCCACTCCTCCTGTTTATATTTAATAGAATTCTGTAGTTCATATAGGACAATTGACTCGTGGTCTCATGATTTTGTTTATTATTGTCTTGATGAATACACTTTCCTTCATAGATATTCTCCATGTAATTATTTTGCACTCTCTCCTAGCATCATTAGTGTTCTTTAAAGTTTACTGCTAGATCAGGACCAACACTATGGTCGTAAATCGGCTTTGATATCTCTAAGACTAACTATATGATACTAAATGACTTTAATCGAAAAGAATTGAAGTCCTATTAACCAATATTAAATGATTGAAGCGCAAAGATTGATCTTCTGTCCTGTTTGTTACCAATAAAAGTGGACTTGCCATTTGATATTCGTACTCTCTTTTTAACAAAATTTATAAGTTAAGATTTTTAAATTTAAAATCAAAATGTCTGAAAAAAAATCAAGCTTACTTATTACTTTGAAATCAGATAGAGGATCAACTGGCTGTTAACAATAAATATCTAAATAATCTAAAGCATAACAGTTCTATCGTTCCAGCTAATTATTACGTCTGTAATTTGTTTTTGAAGAAAAGAATAATTGTTCATATTTCAGACAACTATTTTACATGGATATAAAGATGAAAATTCAATATTCAGTAAACGAAAGGTAATGGCAAAAAAAATTGAATTTCTCCTAAATTCTTTTGAGTAAGTGTTTTTTTTAAATAAAGAGTGTTAGACTGATTTGAAGCTCGTAATGCACTGTCAGGTGATGCAGTACTCAAGCTTCTATATATTCTGTCCTTGAGAAAAATTAAATTCAAGCGCAAAAATTTTTGCTGTTGGAATATCTACAATTATGGGAGAAAGACAAAACAGACCTATTTAAAACTTTATTGTCTTCCATAAAAAATTGACCTTGTGCAGCTCATGTTAGCAAAATAACACCGTAGTGAGTACTGTGGAGTGTACTAGCTATTCTTAAAAATAATGTTGTGTATAATGAATAATGAGACAAACTCCAATCTGGTTCGAAATCTCGACCTTATAATAACAATAAATCGATTTAAGACAATTCCATGATTCCTTGGCAAAATCGAACTTCAAAGTTGGCTTCGTTAATTATTAAGAAAAAAACATTTTTCTATTGATTGAATGGGTGTTAACATGATTGCCACTGCAATATTTGCTACAATAGAACGGATAGATTTGTATTGTTTTGCTATATATCCATCATAATATCGTCGTATGAGCTTCTGATTTAGTTTGATTTTATTGAATCATATCTATTATCGTTTTCCATCTGTCTTAAGTTTTGTTTACGCAAGTAATGTTTATTATGTTGACTTGAAGGTTCTTCTAATATAAAAAATAAAGAAAGCAAAAAAAAAATGAATCATGAAACTGAAGGATAGATAACATCTGTCCTTCAGTTATTTTTAGACTACATTTCGTTAGTCCTTTCATAAAATACTTGTTTATGTCAATTTTAGTTGATAGTTTATTTTTCCTTTTGCGTTGATATATTCTTTTCATAAACATTACTTTGACGTACTGAGTAAAAATACGTGTGGCTTTGTTTTTTATTAGAATAGTTTTGATTTTATTGGTTGAAAAGACGAATCAAATAGTCTATAGATATTCATTTATTCAACATTCATTTAACGGATATCTTTTAAAATTCAAAATTATACATACAAAAAAGAAAACTGACATTGACTTTCATTACCAAAGAACAATAAATGCAAAGTTTATATAATAAATATATACATATATTCACAATTTTCATTTTTTTTTGTTTTTCAAGTATATTTTCGTCTATCTGACACAGGTTTTCTCTTCATGTTATTTCATTTACTTGTTTTAAATTTCGATTTAATCTTTATTATCTGTTTCAGTTTTCATATTAGTTGAATTCGATTGATTTTGATTCATGTATTCACTATAATGCCGTTTACAATAAGATAATTTTTTTGCTCGTTTTAAACATTGTTCGTGTATACATAATGGACGCCAATGACCAATACCATCATATTGTTCACGATAGCCACGTTTATTTAAACGAATTTCATTTCTAACATGAAATATTGATTCAGATTGATCAGATAATGATGATGCAGATGTATAAAGATATGATGGAGGTGGCATAGGAATTTGAGAAACAGCTTGCAGATGATGATAATGGGGTTGATGAAATAGAAGATTTGATGATAAAATACTATTTGAATTTGTAGTTGCAGTTATTGAACTAGGTATTGATGATACTAATGATTGCTGTGGTACTTGAGTAGGAGTTGTTGTTATTAAAGATTTTTGTTTTTGTTCCGTATAGTGCTAAATATAAATCATTTTTATTACAGAATATTACAAAAGAGCATAGAAACCTCCTCAAGTTTTTTTTTATAATGAATAGTCAACGATTAATACAAAACTACAATTTTTAAGACATTTGAGTTTTCAATTTAAATGATACATTCAAGAACTACTCTATAAAGAATTAATAACTAGCTCTAGGTTCGATCGATACATCATTGTTCAATCTTCTATCTTACTCAATAAACTAACGACTTCATTGATCTATAAACATATGAGACTTACTCTTTTACACCAATTGAGTACTTTTGCTCGTTTCATACATCCTTCAATAACACATAATTTTCGCCAATATTTTTTTCCGTCGAATCTTTCAAAGTAACCTTTTTTATTCCATCGAATTTCATCACGTTGATGAAACGACATTAGTTATCGAAATCTAAAAATTGAAAATATTGTTCTTTTTCTTTTTACTTCTTAAAAAAAATTGCGATTTAATTGGAAAGAAATTTAAAAAAAAAATATAAATTGAGATCACTATTGCAGATGAAATGTTATTAGAAAATATGAAAGACATGATGAGTTTAAAATTGAGTATTTCGATTAGTAAATGAACCGGCACGACGTCGAGGTTCATCATCAAATTCAGCTGAAAGTTTTTCACCATAATCTCGAGATTGAACTTGTGTACTAACTCGACGAGGTACTTTAGATAATGAACCATGTTGACGTTTATATTCAGCTGCTTGTTCAGCTAAACGATTAGCAGTAGAATAACGTGGAATGCTTAAATGCGACACTAGAAAGGAAAGTTTTTTGTAAGAAACCAAAAAATAGTAACTTTTCAAAAATGTATATATCTTACAATAACCAAGACCTTGAAGAAAAAGTCGGATAGATTCAGCTAATTTTGATGGTTGTTCAAGTAAGACAGCACCACCACAATCAACAACTTCAACATAAGAAGCCATTGAGGCATCACATTGATCATTAGTGTCCATAACATCTTGTTTATGTGGCGATGTAGATCCAGTAATATTAATAACTGAACATCTATGAAGATAATTCGATTTTTGTTGTTTTTTTTTTCTATTAAAGAAATTCTACATACTTTAGAGTTCTAGATGAATTAGCCCCTTTACTTCCAACAGCTGGTGGATCCATTGGAATAGCTGTACGACTAAACCGAAGAAAAAAAAAACTAACAATGATTAAAAAATTTTATTTGAACATATTTTTACGTTAAAAATGAATTGAGAAGTTTTATCACATTTTTAGCTTTAACATTTTCTTCTAAATGACGTCGAAGCATGTTTACGAGATCTGGATCTGATACTTGTGTTGCCTACATTATATAATTCTTATTTTATTAAAATGCATCAATCATACATACAGATCCTAAATGATATTCAATAAGATAGTTCAACAATGCGTCTGTCCAATGTTGTTGTGCCATATCCTTTACTGTTCGCTATAAAAAGGAATTTTATATATATGAAAAAAAAAAATTTTTTTTTGTCAAAACTAAATACTTTAATAGAGAAGTTTTCAAGCCATTTTACACTACGTGCAACACAATTAACCAAAATAAGACCATAGATTTTTGATGGATATTGCAATGCAAAACGAGTCAAAACATTAGCACCAAGACCAACACCAAATCCAATAGCAGATTTAATACTAAAAAAGATATTCATTTAATAAAATTGAATACGTTTGAAATATTAAGAAATAAAACAAAAACCTACTCTAAATGCATAAATACATCATTAACTGATACAGCTAATTGGTCCATAGTAGGATAAACAAATCTAGAATAAAATCTGCTAATTCAAAATAATATAAAACAAATTCATACGCAGTTGGTAATAGATTCGCTTGATCATCTTGTCCAGGTGCATTGATGTGATAAATAGTAAAATGTTCAGTGACCGGCATCATTTCTGGAAATGCAAAAAATTGATGAAATTGTGTTGTAGCTTGAAGCAAAGAAACAATTTTATTTATATTTCTTACATGAAATAAATATGAAAAACCTACAATTATATCCAACATCATGATAAGTAACAATGGCTGGACGATCGGGTGGACCTTGTTGTGTTACTACTATATAGCCATATTTTGTTGAAATTGGAATGATCTGAATATGAAATAAAATAATAATGATAATATTTAATTTAAAAAAAAAAATAAACCTTTGGCTTAGTAAATTCATTTTCACAAATCTCTGGTTGAAGTAAACTATCTTCAGTATCAATGTTTGATGGATCACTAGTCATCATCTAAAAATTACAAGTAATAACACCTACGATTAATAATTATGAAAAAACAGCACGAGACAAAAAATTGAGTCGACTCTACATCAAATGAGAATAAGAGGAAAGGAAGGTGAAAAGGTGAACTAAACAGTATGAAAGAAAAATATATATATATACGCATATATGATGGATATGAGTTAGAATAAAAACTGGACAGCTATAGCAGAATTGCCCAGAAACAATATTTATCCGATATCTCACGCCATCTCTCGATATTTCATAATACATCAATTTTAATTAATCTTTTTTGTCAAATAATGGACGGAATTATAAATAAAGTTCAACGTTAAACTGCAGTTGATGAATGTGATAAAGATCGATGTTGTTGTTCTACACTGAGATTAATATTTTCTGCTAATCTTGGTCTAGAATTAGTTTGAATTCGATGTGATATTCTTGATTGAATGAAATCATCGTGTGTTAATGAATAATATGTTTTATGTTTATACAACCAAAACCATAGAGCAATACCAACAAGAAAAAGGATAGTAGTTGTTAACAAGAATGTAGGTAAAAAATATTTTTGAAATTGTTGAAATTGTTTATTGATCATTCGTTGATTATTAATTAATGATGCAGTAATTTCATCAGTTAAAATACCATTATATACTTGAGGATAATCAACAACATGATTAGAGTCCGTGTAAAATCTTGTTTCAAATGAATAACGATCAGGTGAACAGCAGTAACGATAAGTATCTGTTCCACAACAGAAATGTTGAGTTAAATTTTCAATTGGACATGCAAAACCTATCAAACAAAAACATTTGATTGAAGTTTTTTATGTATATGTCAATGTTCAATGTGGAATTATCCCAGTGCTACGTAAGCAGTTTTGTAGTCATTTGAATTGTATACTACTCTCAAATAAGTAATCGTAATCTTGAGTCTATCACACTCCCTTAATTACATAATCATTAATATTCAAAGCTTTTGAGTTTTTTTTTTCTGGAAGTTAATCCAGTTGAGTTCTCTATATGGAAAAAGTTTTAGATCAAAATTTGAAAATACAAGTTTTTCGAAAACTTTGGATCTCTAGAAAATAGACATAATAAAAATTTCATAACTTATTTAAACTTCCATAGAAATTCAAATCCTTTGAGAGTTTTTATTGAAACAATATATAGTATCTATAGTGAGAAAAAAAAATCATTGAAATCAGACAGAAACAACTGACGAGCTTCTATCGTAAGTTAAGAAACCAAACATATATTCAGTAAGAGTAGTATCAATTCCAGCTATGTGAGATTGAGACGAGAACTAATCCTTGAAACACTAGGATGATCGCGATCTGAACTAGTTGTAGAGCCTTGTGTTGGACTCTCAAAAAATCTATTTCATTATTTTCCTTTGGTAAGATCTCTAACTAGTTCTTAAAGCTATCGATCTTAAAAAAGAGAAAACTTATTAGTCGTTCGGATCGTCAATTCAGTCATGTATCCTATATTTATATTTCACATTACTAAAAGCGACAATTTTGACAGTATGAAATCAGCAAAAGCAATTTCAATTCGAAATTGTGAGAATTATATATTATCGAAACAAAAGCTGAAACCAAAACTCACAGTGAAGATCTTCAATGCAGTTATTCTTTGAACGAGTACTTCACATCAACTTGAGTTAGGTCACACCACATTGTAAAATTTATCTAGTATATGACTTCTCGTTTAGTCATCTACCTGAGCTTTACTGTTTGCCTTTTCACGATTATGTAATCTTCGGGTGATTTTACTTCTTCCCAGAGTAATTAAAGGTAAAAAATTACCAACGCCCTCTCCCCGAAAGTTGCTTACGTTGTACTTGAAATGATTCCTGTCTGTTTCAGTTCATTTTATACTTATCTAACATCAAATACAGACTTATATTTATATACTAACCATTATTCCATGTTCCATGTACATCAATAAATCCGCTACATATAGTATTTGGTGCTCTATCAAATACTGTTGTTGTTGGACTTGTAGTAGTATTTGTTGTAATTTTGATCGCCATTGTTCATGATGAAAAATACTTTGATAACAGTACAATTAGCATTTAGAAGAAACATATGTCAATAAGACATGGCAGAAAATACGAGAATAAAATCAACCTTCAATATGTTATTTTGTGCGATGACGTAGATAAGCCAAAGAAAAAGAATTATAGATGAACTAGAAATAATGGAAAGGAAATCTCATCTGTTTAGTTAATATTTCTCTCATATGTAGACTGATGACATTCTTCTTTATTTATGAGAAAATACAGTCAGTATGATGTATCGATAAGTATCTTTTTGTCTATTTTGTTTCAGCTGAATAGGAAAAGAGCTTGTCATAGATGATTATCACTAATGTATTATAAAGAGAATGAATAAGAGTAGTTACATTAATCGATAATGTCATCGAAAGATCATAATGAAGAATGAAAGATGCCAACCATGCTAGTATAGATCACATGTGTTGTTTTTTTGAAAATTTTATATTTTTATAAAAATTATACAGAAACATATACGATATATAAGTAAAATAGTTTCTTTTTTTTGTATTATTTAAAAACTTGTTTGAGCCATAATATTGTCATCGTCATCAACTGTTGTTTCTGGTTGATTTGAATATGTTGGATTATCAAATATCACGGGTGGCACATGATTGGATGAAAGCATTGTAGTATTATTAGGTACGAGAAAAGAAACACTCGAGTTTGGATTATTTGTATCACCATCATCAGGTAATAGTTTCTTATTATCAAGTGCATCTAGTTCTTTACGTGATAAATAATTAACAACAGCGCAACCAATCGAATCACCAAATACATTAATAGCAGTACGAAATCGATCACTGAAAATGAACAAGAACATATTTGTTACTAAAGCAAGACTATGACAATAGAAGTTTATAAACATACAGGAGCCAATCTACAGCAAAGATTGTTCGAACTTCTTCTGCTGGTAAACCAAGTGCATTGAGAACAATAACCATTGTTACTAGACCAGCTTGAGGAATACTTGCAGCACCAATTGATGCTAATGTTGATGTAAAACTAAAGAATATAAATATATATATATATTCATAACTTTTTAATTAATATAAATTTACGTAGTTACAATAATTTTGACAGCATTCAATGGAATACCATTAAGTTGAGCTATATAAATAGCTGCTACGGCTTCATATAATGCTGTTCCATCCATATTAACAGTAGCTCCAACAGGTAAGACAAATCGTGAAACTCTTGGATCAATATGATTTTTTTCTTCAACACATCTATATGTTACAGGTAATGTTGCTGATGAACTAGCTGTACCAAAAGCAGTTACTAGTGCTTGACTCATACCACGTATATATTTAAAAACATTCATACGTGTTATTATAAAAAGAATTAAAGGTAAAATGATGAATCCATGTATAAATAAACCAGCTAAAACAGTCACCATATATAGACCCAATGAACCAGCAAAATCACTTAAACTATCCATATAAAGTATTTTGGCAACAATAAGAAAAAAAATACCAATAGGACTAAATAACATAGCAATACGTACAAGTTGCATAACAACTTCTAACATAGCTTCAAAAAATTGCTTAAGTATAAGTGCTTTTTCTTTTAATCGACTTATAATAATACCAAATAGAATACAAAATAGAAGTAAGCCAAGTACATTGATACCATCTCGTTTTTCTAATACTGCATTGTATACAGTTTTGTTATAAGCTAAATGTATTATATATATATATATTTAAATCCTTTTTAATTATCAGAATTAAAATATTACTTGTATTATTTTCACCCACAATTAATTTTTTTTTGACGGTAAGTTTAGTACCTGTCTAATAAAGTGAACGAATTTATTTGATAATTTTTTTTTTTGAATACTCACAGTTTGAAATGCAGCTTGCACAATATTTTCAGGAAATAGATTTCTAAAATGTCAAATTTTAATAAAATAAACAAAACTATTCTCTATATATATATATATATTTACCTGATTAAATCCAGAATAGTATCAACAGTTCGACCTTCGACTGTTTTTGATTCTGGTTTGATTTCTACTTGACCGCCACGTAATCCCGGTCGTATACTTAATACAAGAATAATACCAATAATAGCTGCAATGATAGTTGTACCAAAATAATAGATCAATGCCCGTAAACCCATTTTTCCAGATGATTGTGCATCGAGTTGAGCTAATGATGAAATAATACTTGAAACAATCAATGGAAGTATAAGCAATTTAAGTATATGAATAAAAATTGTGCCAGGAAATTCAATATATCCTATATCTTCTTTAGTTAAACGACATCCGTTAATATATTCATCTATAACAAAAAACAAAACTAATAGTAGAAGAAAATCTTGAAGAACTTATTTTTTCTTTACCTGTATTACATTTAAAATTTCTAAGACCAAGTCCAACGGCAATACCAATTAGAACTGAAGCAACAGTAGTTATGAGTAAAGCTTGTTCTTTAAGACTTTCTTTTGAACAACATTGCTGACAAAAATTGCGCTTTCGACTATTTATCTCATGCGTTGATAATGGTACTTCAATAGTATAATGTGTTTTTTTATAAGAAGTTGAAGTTGCACTTGAATTATTTTGTTGTTGTGTTTCCGATATGACCAATGGTGTCACACTTCGTATGAATTTATTCTTGAAAATATTCATGAACTATTTAAAAATTCAATAGACAAAACACTCTATAAGTTTTACATGTGACTTACTTTATTATTTAAAATAAATTCAATTAAACTTTCGTGTAGGTTAAGTAGTATGCACTTTAAAAATAAGATATGAATAATAATGTCTTAGTTGGAAGAAGAGTAGACAAGTAGTGGAAAAAAATAAAGGAAAGAAGATGTACTTCTCTTTTCAACAGCTTTTTTTTTTCCAAAAATAATGATCACAAGAGAGAGAAAAATTATCTTCAAAATATGTGTTTCATAATTTAATACGAAGTTTATAAATAAAATATTAAATTATATCTGAAAATACATGAATTATCAAATGTTTTGTTAAGTTACATAAATAAAAAGAAGATTTTTATCTTTGATGTTTGTATTGAAAATGCTGACATGATATTTATTGATGCTTTTTATGTTCTTCATCTATTTGAAAGAGCATCAATTCATCTCAACGAAAGAAAAAAGAAAGTGATTGAGATTTATTCTTATTGATAAAGTTTCTCATTCTATCATCATTTCACAAGAACAATCATATTTCGATGTTCTAAACCCTATGATCTCCCTTCAACACACACACAATACAAATTCTAACTGGCATAAGAGATGTTATTGATATAAAATTAGAAATAAACTTAAACTAAATCATATTCGTTACAGTTGACTTAATTTTTAATGCGCCAATCAAATTATAGCTCGATTGAATAGTGAAACATATGTGTATACTTGAATAAGTACATGAACGCAAGTGATGTCGCTCATATTTACTAGTCATAAGTTTTGAAGTAGCGATAGGTAAATTGACAATAATACACTCTCATCGACATTCAAAACGCGTCATGATAAATAAGACGATGTAAATGCAAATAAAATCTGTAAATATTAACTCTTAATGAATAAACAAATCACAATTACATACACGCCCATATAAAACAAATAGAAAACTTCATCATCATGAACACTAAAATATGTTTTCGTCATCGTCTGATTGTATTTGTTCCTCTTGTTCACTGAATATTGATTCATTTTCTTCAGACAATCATCTTTCTTTTTTAGTTTGTGAATATACCTATGATGAATCATTTGATAATACTCATTTACTTGAAATAAATGATGAAGAAGCTGTCTCTTCTGCTTTGATTCACAAAATCATTTTAAATAAACTAAATTTTTATTTAAAAACATGATTTTCTCTATTCTTTTAGTTACTGTTGCACCCGAATAGACAACGTACGAGATCAAAACTAAAAATAAAAAATAAAACTTTGCCGAAACCAGGAACGTACCAGATTCGCCATGACTATGATCAGGACCACAAAAATATGATCCCGCTCATGTTTAGTCCTGATTTTCACAGAAGAATTAAAGGTAGAGTTCGTCTGGTCCGAGTTTGACAACTTTGAACCCAATGGGCTCTACTCTACACATTTTTAAGATGATTCATCTGAGGAATGTGTGCAGGGTGCCCTAATCACCGAACATAGGAAATCGAAAAAATTATCTCGTATCTTCGAGATGGTCATCCTATTCCGATCAGAAAATTTCATCAACAGTAGCAAAATACAATTAAATTTCCCTAAACAAAGAACCCTAAAGCCACCGCGGATCATAATATTAGTTTGTATGCGTAAAGTTATCTTTAATTGATTTCAAATAAAAGAAGGACAAATGTGCATTTAATGAAAAGGCAAATGTCATACATTATTGCTTAATAATTCATTCATTCAAGTTAAATAATTAAAAAAATTGAATTTTATTTATAAATAGAAGAAAAAAAAATTAATTCTTAAGTTTCGACATATCAGGTTTAAGTCGTGGATTTTGTCCACCAACATGTTCATCCCATCCTTTTCGACATGTACGTATAATCCATTGATGTTCATCATCATCTATTTTCATATAAAAAATTCATGTATTTAAAAGACAAAAAGATAAAAGTTCTAATCTATTTTCTTACCAGCATTTCTCACAAATTCTCCATTATAATCAGTAACAATACGAGATGTTGGATTATAAATTCCATCGCCTACATCATAACAATCATGAGGAATAACTTGAGGTGGTTCATTATCTTTCAATTGAGATCGTCCAGCTGGTTTTAAACCATGAAGAGTTTCAGTATAAAAACGTCTATCATAACCATCACAATATTTCCAATCATTAGCATCATATGTTAAACCATCTGGAAATGTATATTGACCCTAAGAGAAAAAAAAATTCGAAATACTAGAATGAAAAAAAGCAAAAAAAATTCTTTTCTACTTCTTTTGCTACACCTTTCTCCCAAATAGCATCATATTTAGCACCATTCCCATAATGAAGTACACCATGTCCATGAAATTCACCATCTTTGAATTCACCTATATAAGTAGTGCCAGATGGAAAAGTAAATTTAGCAGTTCCTTCAAGTCTAAATTGACAAGCAAAAGCAATTCTTTTCCAAATTCTTTATCTTTTGTTGATGTCCTACCTTTCGTTTTGAATTTCTCCATTATAATTACTTTGTGTCCAATATGTTTTATTTATATTTCCAGTTGATGTTGTCATTATTAAATAAAACAGTTTTAAAAAAAAGAAAGTCTTATCGTCATTTTCATAGTTTTTACCCTAACAACAGACTCTAATTTAATAGATGTCGTCATTAGACTTCTATCAAAAATGATTCATCGAAAACCTGCTGCCTATCTTGTTTCTTTTTCCGTTTGAATTTTTGTTTTTGTTTTTTAAATAAAATTTTCAAAAATGTCCACTACTGAGAAATCATCTGATCGTCCAGCTGATGATCAAATAAAATCACATGAAAGTCATCTTCGCTCGAATTCATATGATCGGGCTATGGTCGATGAACGTTCAAAAATAAATGATACAATAGTGAAAAATCCATCTCCTGAATATAATAGAAAATTACCTGAAACTAATCAAATAAATAATGATATTTATATAATTAAATGGATTGAATTTAATCATGAACGAGTGCCTATTCTTCTACAAAATCTAAATGGACCTTGTCCACTTCTAGCTATTGCAAATATTTTATTTTTGAGACAAAGAGTAAAAAAAAAACCTCCCTTATATTTTTATTAAAATGCTCAGATAAATTACATTTAATATAGATTCGTCTCGATCCAAATGCAGGTGCAATTAGCACAGAACGTGTTATAGCAATCATTGCTGAATATATACTTCAAATTGATATAACAGTAAATGGTTATTAAAAAACGAAAAAACATATTGCTTTCTTATATTGTGAATTTCTATTAAGAAATTATCCAATGAAGATCGTGCTAATTTTGAGCATAATGTTGCAGATGCACTTGCCGTACTTCCTAAACTTCAAACAGGACTAGATATTAATTTAATATTTAATGGGTAAATAGAAAATATTTGTTTCGAATAAGATTGATTGTTATTTATTTTTTTGATTTGTATTTAGTGTTGATAAATTTGAATATACAAGAGAATGTATTGTATTTGATTTACTTGGTATACAATTATTTCATGGATGGGTTATTGATCCACAAAATAATGAATTACAAAAGATTGTGAATGCAAATGGATCAAGTTATAATCAATTAGTTGAAAAAATGATTCGACAAAGACAATCCAATAGAGAAGGACTTGCACGAGAAAGTAAAATGATTAATTGGGTTTTTTTTGGCATAGGAAAAAAATAGAAAATAATTATTAAGGTTTATTAATTGAACAATTTCTTGAAGAAAATCGTTCACAATTAACACATTATGGTATACTTCAATTAAATGAAACAATGCGTGATAATCAATTAGCTGTGTTTTTTCGAAATAATCATTTTAGTACAATATGGAAATATAATGTAAGTAATTGCTCACCTTTCATCTAATCAAGAGAGTTAAGAATAGTTCTTTTTAAAATTAATAATTAAGAACATTTGAAATACTAATAAACTATTCAACAAGAAATCATATCTACCTTTAAGTCTCGGTCTAGTGTGAATAAGCGGTGATGATTTATCTCATAGTTTTATTGACAGGGAATGTTTGTCTTATTTTTTTTTTGCTTGCTTCAGGGAAGATCAATAGATTCTTTTTCCTTCGCTTAACATAAGTATTGTTGTGAAAGACAATCTAAAAGAAATGTTAAAATATTTAGCATAGAAACCTGGAGTCTTCCCCTTCCACAGACTGTGACAAACTCTAGCCAGAGACCTTCACAGACCATCACATACGTTATTGGTATACGATCACCGACCGTATATCAATAATGGCTCGTTACAATACATTAACTACTCTATTATTGTATTGCTGAAGGATTCAGTAAAAGGAGGGTGAAAAAAATATCTCCCAAGGTATACAGAATAAAATAACATTCTCATGATGAGCAGCTACAGCTACATCGTGTTTCATATGTTAATTCGATGGGGGTTGCACTAACAGTTGTTTTTTTTAATGGAACCTAGTCGTCTTACGCGAAGACAAAATTGACAGTGATGCAATGGAGTTTTCGAGCTCAGAAATCATATTTAAAGATTTAGAAAAAATATAAAGCTTCATATCAATGTAAAGTATTATCCTAACGATAACGAAACAGAGTAGATGTTAACAACGTCTCGAACAGTTGACTTAACTGTATTGCAGTAAATGAACTACTGTATGTATATAGAGAATAAGTGGAAAAACCCATAATAAGGAATATTCCGAAAGCGATGATGCATAAGAGGAGAAAACCACATGTTTAATATTAACAAGAGAACAAAAAATTAAACATCAAACTAAAGAACGAAAACGGTGAGATTATTTGGTATATGAAAGTTGTTCGTATAACTATACGTTTTTAATATGGCAAGTCATTGTCAACAGCGAGGTCAGTATTAATCACTGAGAAAGAAGAAAGCTGTTTTGCTAATATAATAATTCAGATTTTCATATTCTTTTTTTTCTCATTCATGCTTTGAATTTCTATTAAATGGTTTGTTTTTGGGTCTGTATTTATTTATTCTATGTTTGTTTGTTGATTTCGATTCAATTTCATTATTGAACATATTTTACTGATATAAATCGCACTATATACTATGAACTGACCAGGTTACAATTTTTTACTGCTAGTTTAAATACTAACTAAGGATATGGGAGATCAAATACTTGTTGCTTCCAGTTCTAATAATTTTTTTCCTTGTATCGCATCTAAAACCCTTCAATATTTGTTTTTTGATTTATTTAGTCGATGACAAGAAATTTTTGTCTGAATCCTCTCTCTTGAATTATGTTCTGATTAATGCTTTATAACATAATTTGCTTAAAACTATGGAATATTTTACTATAATCTTTAGCTACTAATCTGCGTACAACATTGATATTTATCATTTAGATATTTTGTTTTTGTATTGATCATTTAATTGATTTTACCGACCAAGTATTATGTTATCTTTTATTTAATTTCAGAAGCAACTACTATTACTTGTTTCTGATGAAGGTTTTGCGAATCATACTTCGATTGTTTTTGAAACATTGACTGATATTGGCAATGATAGTTCATTTACTGATGGTTATGGTCAAAAATGGCAAAAACCAGTACCGGTGGATGTATCTCGAGAGTTTGTTTGATCTACTGTAAAAAAAAAAAAAGGTGTCTATTTTTTGAGTTTGATGTATTTAGTCGTGATTTGGCGATAGCTATTCATAATGATGAACGACGTCAATATAATGAAGCACAATTACAGCAACCAAAACAGCAAAGACAACAACCACTACAACAACGATATTCTGAAGCATATTATTGTGAACGAAGTTCAGGAAAATATAAAAAGAAACACAGAAGACCATCATATGACGAAGATCGTGACAGCTCTTGTATTTTATTATAGTTTGATTTTTATACGAGCTCCAATTTTTATTTTATGTATGTGTGTGTATTGCCAAAATTCCATTAAAAAAAAGCTACAAATTCAATGTACAATAAACACTGATATATTTATAACTTTTTTATTTACAAAGATGTTCAAATTCATTAGGAAATATATAATATGATGATGATGTTGATGTTGAATTACGATTATTCGCTGTTGGATAAAGATTAAGTGGTGTATTGAATACTGTTGATATATCTGTACATCGTGATTTAGTATCACTTGGTGTACTACTTATTGTTGATATACGATTTGATACAGATCGATTATGTTCAATTAAAAGTGGTGCAGTAGCTGGTAATGGTACTTGAACAATAGACATTCTTTGTTGTTGACGTTGTTTATTACGACGAATTGATGTTAAACATTGACAAATCAAAACAAAAATGAGTAAAATAATGACAAGAAATATACCAGCAGTACACATTTGAAAGAAAAACCATTTTTCAGAAAGAAAATTATTAGATGTATGAAAAACTAAATTATCCGATGGTTGGTATGGTATTTGAGATGATGATTTAGAGGGAATACAACAATAACGATCCGTTTCCGTACCACAACAAATTCGAGGTGATGAACAATCAAAACCTACAAAAAAACAATGATAGAAATACGAAATATTTTATTCATTCGATTAAAAACATAATGATTATCAAGTGTAATTTCAGTTGCTTTGAGTATCATCAATTTAAGAAACTATTAGAATTGCCAATGTAGCTGTGATGAAATCAGTTTGTAGAACGTAAGAAACTATCTTCTGTAGTAAATGAGTACATTTCAGGAATGTGTCCTTCTGTTTATCAGTTACTATCTTCTGGCAATGTGTATCCATAGGGGAAGAAAAGATCTTCATTGAAATGAATTACAATACGTGTAGAAAAAAACGTGAATAACAGTATTTACTACAGTAAGTCATGAGGAAAAAGTCTCATTTTTCTCTCTAATAGAAATCCAATGTTATTAGTAATCATATTTTATAAAATTTACAAAACAATTCATGACTATGAATTTGTTAATTGAAATGATAATAAATAGTTGGAAAAGTAGACTCCCTTTCTTTTCTATTACAAACAAAAATACTTAGAAGTTTGATTTTTCTTACAAAGTCTTACAGTATAGATAAACTCATATTTATCAAAACAAAAAAAAAAACTAAAAAATTTTTCTATACCATTATTCCATATTCCATATCGATCAAGAAAACCAGGACACGATGCCGTCATCATATCATTGATTGATGGTTGTTAAGAATGAATATATATATGTAGAAGAAGGTTAGGTGCAGACGTTATTCGTTAGTTTTTCTACTACCATCAAAATGTTCTGTCTGTCATCAGACAACAAGAAGTGGCAATGATAAAAAAGAAAGAGCTTGCGTTTCTCTTATTCTATCAAATCAGATAAGTGAAAGGAAAAGAAAAGCATCATTTTCTCTGAAGAGAAAAAAGAATGATTAATCATGAATAGTATAGACGATGATATCGTTCAGTCTCGCGTCTCAACTGAACGAAAGTTGATTCCATCTGGCATTACAGATAATTGATGAGCTGAGAGACTCACACACACACACACACATAAAGATAGAAGCGTAAACGAACATTTTCACTGTTTATAGAATCATCATAGTAAAATACAGACATGTCAGTTTACATTTTTCAATTAGACAACGATGAAGACCAGGCAATATATTATCGACAAAGAGACAACTTATGTTAAGGATCATTAACTATATAGACAGTTGACTAAAGAATTGCTGATTTACTTTCTATGACCTTCTCATCATGGAAAATTCTTCAACGATAAGAATAATTGTAGTTAGATATCTTTTCGAACATTTTTTTCCTTTATGATGATATTGCTCTTTTCTTTTTTTTTATCACTAAACTATCTCGAATATCTTGTCTATTTATTTATCTATGTTTACATAACTATCAATTTTACACATTAGGAACAACAGAAACAACTTATGTGTTTTAATGTCTCGTCAGTTGTATGTCTCATTTATATGAGTTATCATTACTGTTATTGTTTATTTATTGTATAACATATATATCAATCAACACATATTTAGAATGATGTTACAGAGATAATAATTGTTATGGGATTTCTTTTTTTCTTATGTTACCATAACATTTATTATAACTTATATATATATAAAACAATTAATTAAAGATATTTTTTAATAAAATCTAATTTAGGTGAAACTGATGAATAAACGCCAGGTTGTATTATTTCTGAATTAACACCATGTGATGTAACGCCAAATAAATACCAACGATTGTCTGTTTTGTTAAGTATCATTAATGGACCACCACTGTCGCCTTCTATAAGCAGGACAAAAAGAAATAGATTAAAAACAAAAAGAATTCGATAAGATTATATAAGTTCTTTTTCCTTTGATTATGGACAGTAAAGAAAAAAACAATTTTTATGTGATCGCTAAATAAACGTTTAATTTTCGCTTTAAGCAATCAAAAACATTTGAAAATAAACGATTGTTGAATTCTTTTTCAAGTTGTCTTCTTTATCGAAAAAACAAAATGACTGATGATAATGGTCAATAAAATTGGAATTCAAGTGCCGATCGATTTGCAAAAAAGTCAATCAGCTCAATAAATTTCATATAATCAAAAAAAGAAAATGATTTAATTTATTATTAGATTTTTTGTAACTCTCAAGCGGTTAAAGTTAAACTTAACAAAATATATTATTTATTTTCATCAATATATACAAATTCATCGATCTAATTTCTACCAAACAACGACCAGTAAAAAGAGAAATAAAGTTAAGTAAATAAAAGAAACCTACCTCTTGAATCTACATTATCATATGTATTTTCTGCACATATTTCATCTTTTTCATCAAATGATTCAAAAAAACCGTTACAATAATTATTTGATTTAATATAAACTAAACCTTGTTTTAAATTAAATGAACCAAATACATTTAATTCACTTTTTAGATATTTTCCTCCCCAACCTGCAATAAAAGCTACTGTATCAGATTTTAATTCTTGATCTGTTTCATTTGGTAAACATATTGAATTAATCATGTCAGAACGTTGAAGTCTTTTTTTAAGTTTTATTAATGCAACATCATAATCACAACATGATACATAATTTGGATGAATAATAACTTTAGAAACAGCATAATAATTAAATAGATTAAGACGACCAAAAAAATTTGCCGCGCCAGCAATAACAGTTACATGTTTTGGCTTATCAATCATACAATGTGCAGCTAAAAAACAATAGTCGTTTTATGAACATTTTTTTGTGATTGAAATATAAAAATTCTTACCTGTAATTATTGTATCCGGTGAAATAATTGTTCCACCACATGATTTTAATGATTTAAGATTGATAACATTAACTACCCATGGAAAAGAATGAGCGGCTGCTGATATACCACCAGTTACACGTGGTTTATCCATTTTAGTTGGTAAATTTTGTTGTACAGTTGATTTACCACAATCAAATAAACGTCGAGATTTAGTTGGATTAATTTTGTCTTGAATTTTATCTCGAATCCAATTGAAAAAATGATTTTCAACGGGTTGTATACATAATATTAAACATAGAAAACATATAGGAATCAATAATTTCATTCTAATAAAATGAATGCACTTTATACGTATTTCAAATGAACTTTATGTGCTTGTCTGTTTGAAATAGACACAGAGTATATTCGTTCTCACTTGAAGGCTAGTTTAAATGTTACTTTTTTCGTCGTTCTCTTTGCCCTTTATTGAAACATATTATTGTATTGGTTCAATAAGAGAATGAACAAAGAACAAATAGTCAAGGCATATGACATAAGCGAACGTTACTATCGTTCTGCGATTAAAAATGCGTAAAATGTGTGTAGATTTGAAATTATCGTAGAATCATTGAGGTCACGATATCAACATTGAGAGGTATTGATGTTACTGTTTAATACATTCGGTGAGAATAAATAGACGATGATTGCTCTTATTTGATGAGATTTTAATAGGATACATTGTGAGTATTATTTGAATGATCTTACTGAATTAGATCAGTTTTTTAATTACTGTAGATTTATAAATATAGTCTCCATCGGAAAGAAATAAAGTGATGGATAATTATTTATATTCGTTTAGCTTGCGGAATAAGATACAAAAAATAAAATGAAACTAATTAATGTATGAATATTACTGAAATGATAGAAAAATTTCAACTGAATATACTGTGCTAAGATAAATAGAGAAATAAGCAATTGATAAAAATTTCGAAAGAAAATATTTAACATAAGCAAGCCTTGATAATTTCAATTGATATCGTTTGGGCAACGGAAGGTTTCATGAATATTTTCTCGCAAATGCGCCTTATGAAAATTGGCATTGTTAGTTTCTATTTCTTTTCTATGATATTTATAATATTAATATCATTCTAATAGTGATCTCAATTTTAAAGATTTACAACAAATACTAAGGAATTATACACATCTTTCGTCTCCTATGATCATGAAATATGCAAATTTTCAATCCAACTATAATTTCTGTTTTAAATTAAAACAAGTGAGTTTAAATATATAGAAAAGTTATACGAAAAATTGATGATTGACGAATCCTCAAAAGTTATAGATCCAATTGATTATGCACTTTGGAAATGAAAGAAGAATTTTAAATGAACATACAATGTGTTCCATCTTCAAATTCAGGAGTGTTCCGAGCACGGAGAACGTCCAATCTTAACAATTTTCATACGTGCAAAATACATGAATTATTAGTACATTTTTAAAGAAAGTGATGAACATCCAAAAAGGAAAATATGGAAGATCATGCGGATCGTGCAACATATCTCGAGTCTATTAATACTGCTAAAAAAATCATTTATTATTTTCCGTTTGTACATATATTACTAAGCGCGAAATCAGAACCGACATTTTTTCTAATCTAAGCACGGATCAGGATAGAAAAACAATTGGTCTTGTTCATCATGAGCCTCTTAATTTTCATGACGTTTGCAGAACACTCGTGTTCAAGTGTTAAGTTATAATTTATAAAGTGAATTGAATTCTTACATGTACAAGTATCCGAATCAATAACCTCAATCTTTTTTTATCTTTCTATAGGAGAACAAAAGCTGCTTGCTAATTCTTGTCTTCATCAAAACTATTATGATTATTTGAATGCAAGTTAATCAAAACTAGAAAGATAAATTTCCTCCAAAATTTGACATTTATATATAATTTTCAATCGAAAATGTTCTTGGTAAACATTGTTTATAATCGATTAGTATCATACAACACTAAGAATAAACTTAATAATTTTCTAATATTTTCCAATTTAAAAAAAGAAAAAAGAAAAAGAACAACTATTTCTTTTTGATATTCTACTTTACAATCAATGATACCTGTAAGATGCATGCGTGAATAAGCGAAAAAAAAACTCTTGACAAGCATCATCAATACATACGTACTTTATCCAAAAGCCAATCAAGTGCCCATTTTTTAATCATCATCATCATCATCATCATCGTCATTATTATTTCCATTTCGTCACATATTGAGTATTGCACATGCAAAGAATAGAAGAAATTCTGTTGTTCTTTTTTTTCCTACCATCATTTTCAAAATACACAAGAGAGAAAAATTGATTAAACAAAATTATTTCACTGTATTACTGTTTACAGGTGTGTATATGTATGTTGAATGAATGAAATTGAATTATCAATCATCCCCTATTCTGCTCCTATTTTCTTACAATTACTCTGTAGAAACAAAAAAAAACAAAGCTATTGACTTCCTATGATTTCACTTCGTCGGTGAAGATCGATTGAAACAAAACAATCATCGCACATATTTGCATTTCTCTCAATCATCTGTATTGAATGTATAATATTTATATGAGAATAGAAGAATAAAAGACAAGCCAAAAAAGAAAAAACGAAAAAAAGAATTTATACAGATTTGTTCGGACTAGTTACAGTCGAAGTTAATGATTCACATGAAGATTTATTTGTGTTTCTTAAAGATTTTTGTTGGAGTGTAAAGAATGCATCAGCAGCTGTACATGATGGTATATATGGTGAATACCATAGAGAAGGATGTGGACTACCAACACTTGTACTAACATGTGGATGATGTTGAAATAAACGATGAACAGCAGCAAAACTTCCTTGTTGCTCAAGAAATTCCAAACTTACAGCAGTTTGTCGTTTCCATTTAGTTCTATAAAGAAAACAAAACTTATTCGAATTTTTTTCTAACATATTTAAGATATTCAAATAAATTACCTTCGATTTTGATACCATGTTTTAACTTGTGTATCAGATAAACTAAGACAAGCAGCAAGTTCCATACGATCTTGAACACTTAAATATTTTTGTTTTTCAAAACTTTTTTCTAAACAATTTAATTGTTGATCAGTAAATGCTGTACGAGCTTTACGTGGTTTTTTATTTGTTTTTAATGAACTATTATTAATACTATGACGACCACCACCACTACCTGATGTACTGGTCTCTTCACCCATATCTGATTCTATAAAAATCAAAATAAAAAAAAACAAATCTTACTATTGGTTGAAAATATCTATTGGTTAAAATCGTTTGAATTTCATTTTCATTGTCCATTCTATCATATTTTCAACTTCGTAGTAGGGTGCATAACTTATGAAGAACTTAACCATTCTACCTTTAGTGCTAATTTATGCTTCTGGTTCAACTAAAACGCACTTACCATTATCATCACTTTCATGTAACATTGTATTATCTTCATCACCACTTTCATCAGCATCTTTATCTGTCGTTGATGTTAGACGAATTTTATTATTAGGTGATGGCGAACGACTATGATTACCAAGTATATCAGTAATAAAAAATGAAGGAAAACATCGTCGTTTAGTTTTTAATGCTTTTGACATCGTTGCTGGTCGAATTATATTTGACGGCAAGTAAAAGAAACTGGTTGTTGAAGCCATTCGACTTTCTGTAATCGGGCGTGACATGAAATGTAATTGGAAAATTAAAATGTGTACTATGTTGTGTTTCTCCTCTTTCTCTATTAATCTCTTTGCTGATTGGTTACAAACAATAAAAAAAAAAAAAAAGAAAAGAAGAAGGAAAAAGAAAAAATTCAATGACTTTCACTACCTTGTCTCTCTTTTTCTTATTGCCGATCATCTCTCTTGAGACTTTCTTTCGATCGCAAATTGTTTTCTTTAACATCGATCAAATATTCTCGTTCTCTCATTTTTTTTCTTTATAAAATGTGTTCGATTTTCTTTGCTTCTTTGTGCACGCACCAAGATTGATGTTCATTGTCGTTCGATTGACTCTATTAAATATAGAAACTACTGTAGTAGTAGTAGTAGTTATTACAGAAGAAGACGATGCGGAAAGAGAAAAATATATACATACATATATAAAATAAACTAATTAGGATTAGAATCTTTTCAAGTGAGACAAAGAGACGAACGAATTGACAACAGATTCCGAATGATGATGCGAGTGGATGGGTTAGCTGAACCGTGCCGATTAGTAGTGTCTCAAAAGATAGACATTAATATGAACAAATTAAACTTTAGGAAAGCGATAAGAAATATTCATCAATTTTTTCTCGTCAATTTTTGAATAATATATTTAATCATAGTTAAATTTCATTTGAAATTTTAATTCGTTAATTATTGTTAAATTAGACTATGCTTGAACAATTAAAGTAATAGCAACAAGTTAGTTGCTATAAATGTTACCGCCTATCCATCTGCTAATGCTGTTCGACTTCAAACATATAGATAAAAGCCCTCGAGGCAACACAATGATGCTTAAATAATAATAAAAAACCGAAAGACATATAAAGAAAAAGAGCAAAATTTATGATAACAAGCACACGCGACCCGATCATTTGTAATGAATATGAGTAGCTAATCTGTTTAAGGCGCAACACAATTTTGTTTTCACTTTGGCATGTATAATAAATAAGTATATATACATACGTCTATCATTTTAACAATGATCAATTTTGAGATGACACGCTATCTATCTGTCTGTTTCATCTATTCAGGTGAAATAAATTGAATTGGAACGAGTCATTTGGGAAACAAAAACAAAAAAAAAAAGAAAGAGAAGAAAAGTGACAGGTGCGATGATAGCTCGCATTTATATCTTAGTGTAGTGAGTCTCACGATAGACTACTTCCGATATTCATGCACATTGTTACAATGACACGTTTCTTTTTTAATTCGATAACGATGATTAATCGAATTTATATATGTATAAGCTATTTAATGTTGCTTGTTTTTTCTTCTCATGATCAAACAGTCTTAATGTATAACTTCATTTCAATTAATACACAGCATGTTTTAGTTTGTTATTTTTTTTCTTTTTGCTTTTTGTTTTAAGTAAAAATAAGTCTATAGTGAATATCATTGTTTTATAAATTATGCATCATTGAACTTGAAAATTGAAAAAGAAAAAGACAAAAATAATTGATTAATTTTTCATTGTTGATCACACTATAGGAGAGAGGACACATTTACAAGAACAGATTTTGTCTGTCTTCATTTATAGAACAAAAAGAGCAAGAGAGAGAGAGAAAGAAATAAACATTCTTAGAAGTGAATTAAATTAAAAATAAATAGAAAATTTAAAGTGGATCTATTCAGTTACAAAAGAAAAAGAAAAGACATGTATTGTCATTATTGTATTTCTTTGATGAATAGATTGAAAATCAAAATCTGTAACATTTAAAAAAATAAAATGAAGGATGATTAGATCGGAAAAATAATGAATTCGAAGGGTTAGATTTTATCGAACGACCTGGGGAGAAACCCTTGAATAAAATTTATACTATTATTTTAAATTGTTAAATAACAGGTTGACATTTCAAGACTAATTTTTTTTAAATGTCTCACATCAATTGAAAAATTATTTATCGTTATTGTTTTTCTTGTTCTCTTTCAGTCACACATTTAACTGTATATTTGATCTTGTCACAACATATTTTAAAACACCTTTATTCAATTAATCTCAAGGCTTTGGTTATAGTCGGCTTTAGTTATTTATTAGTTGGATTGAAACACTGAAAAGAAAAATAGGGTGATACATAAAATAACACCTTATGGTCAATCATTCGACCGTAATAGTCAATGTGTGACATTAACTACAAATATAGGCGATCAGTAGACATTAAAAGAAAAAAAATCACAGGTGACTTATGACCTTGATTGCAATCACCTGTTCTATGAATATCAATTTAATATTGGCAAAATCAATATCATCAAAGACAAAATAAAAAAATAGAAACGTAATGTATGTCTATCTCATGATCATCATCCATTGAACATTTGTATAAGCACGAGCGAGTCTATCGATCGATTATTACTATGATTATTAAAACAAGCACCTTCAAAGTGTCAATCCGATCTGTATTGTGCATACACGTTGTGTAAAGAAACATGATGATGTCGATAATGATGAGAAAATTATTTTCTTTCAAATAAAAGAGAAAAAAAACACAGAAGGGATGTAACGTTGATTTTTCTGATTTGCATATCATAAACATATGTAATGAAGAGAACAACAGAGAGGAGAGACAGAGAAAAAAGCGTTAAGAAGAACAAGTATTGATTGACTGATCAATCAATTTATATTTATGATGATATACATATGCATATATATGTATATAATTTTGTCACACAATCATTACGTAGAGAATAAAGACGGAAATAGAGAACGTAATTTTCAAAGAAATTGAATTTTAAGTTTTTTTATTTTTATTTTTCGTGTTACTAAATTTAAACTGCCAATCGTTTTGTTCTATCTTTTTGTTTCTTTTTTACACCAATCGAGTGAATATATGTGTGTGTGTGTGTGTTTGATGAAGGAGAAAAGGAGAGAATGTGCGTAAAATGTCAATTATCTGCTCTTTCTCTTTTTTTTCTCTTTTGTATGTCGTTGCAAATGAAAGAAATCCCACTTGTCATAGTAGAGAATAAAGAAAAAAAAGAACAATAATAGAAGAAGTAAGAGTAAGAAGAAAAAAAAAGACAATGTTATGTTGTAAATTCACTATTCTTTAAAATATTCTATTTGATTGACCGACTCATTTTCCATTAACAAACCAAAAAAAAACAAAAGTAACAATGACAAAACAACGACGTTCATTTTTTGTCGATGATATCTTACATATGGTAATGCCAATGAATAAAACTATTCATTGTTCAAATGACAATAATGATTTAAAACGTAAACAATCAATAAATTCAGAGGATGATAATAGAGATGAACATGAACAAAAATCAAATAAAAAATTTCGATTTCATAAATATGAAAAAAATAATAATGATGATCATGATAAAAAGGAAGATGACAATGACGAATCAAATTATTCTCAAACAGTCGATACGACGAGAGATGGTAAAACGGCTGAAGAAGAATCTTGTTTAAGTGACAATAGCAGCAATATTGATAACAACAGTGGTAAGTTACAAAACATAATGAAACAAAAGTCAAACAAAGAATTATTTTCAATCGAATTTCTTTATTTTGTTGGAGTCTCAGTGAGAATAAGACAAGCTTACCGAAAATAAAATGTTTCGATCTGAAATTTTGTCTATAGATACGTTTGATAATTATTAGAGAATCTTGAAAGTTTTAATGACAAACGAATATGCTTTTCTTGAGTTATTCAATATCCAAAAATCAGTAGTTTATCATTTGAGGACACAATAATTGCATCTACTTCGAAATCGAATATCTTGAGAAATCCATGTTCGTTTTCGTTGAAACTTTGGGTACTATCTGATGATTATCAAACGTGCCTATAAGGAACATTTTCAGGTCGAAACACTCTATTTTTGATAAGCTTGTCTTAATCTCACCAAGACCTACTAGTTAACCATGATGAAAAAATGGCGACAGGAATAGTGAATATAGCAATTAGATCGATGTTTACTAAAGATCTCCCAATATACGCTCGATTTTAACTGTTACCATCATTGATATTGATTAAAAGATCAATTAGAGGGTCGAATTTGGAATCATCCAAAATCGGTACAATGAAGGACGAGTTAGTAATAGACTTTTTTGTTATTTATTTTTTATTCGAAATAGATGATGAATTATGTGCATCAAGTTCTTGTTTGACAGCAATTAATTTACGACAAAATAAAAAACAACGTAAACCACGTACAGCTTTTACTGATGCTCAATTAAATACATTAGAAAAAAGTTTTGAACGACAAAAATATTTAAGTGTACAAGAGCGTTTAGAACTTGCTAATCGTCTTCGTTTATCTGATACACAGGTAAAAACATGGTATCAAAATCGAAGGTTAGTTTTCTATTTCTTTGTAATTAATATTTCTATGTTAATATGTAAATATGATTAGAACAAAATGGAAACGACAAGCATGTCTTGGTCTTGAATTATTTACTGGTAATACACTACAACGATGGATAGAACGACAACCACATTTATTTGCTGCTGCTGCTGCTGCCTATCGATCTTCATCAGATGCGACGAATGCTATCGGTCAATTTGGTCAATCTTTTTTAAATGACAGCAAATTAACAATAGCTACCAATTCTAATGCTCATAGGTTTTCTCCTACGAGTCTAAATTTACATCGTCAAGAATAAATAATATATATATATATATATATGAATAAAATTATAATTATATTATTGAAAAAACTTGACAGAAGCTCTTTTGACATTTGATTTTATACGTAAATTTTTTGTCTGTGCCATAATATCTATTTGGATTGATGTATCTTTTAACCAAATATGATTTGTTTTCTGCTTTGAACTTTTTTCATGTAAAGATTTATAAAGCCATGTGTTTACAAAAAAAGAAAAATATATTTAATTTTTTCAAGTGCATAGATTTACTTCGAAAAATTTTAAACATAATATCTCGACGTAAAATATTTCTATAAGTTTTGAATTATTTTCAATTTCATTTTTGATTAAAGAATATCAGACGATTTTTATTTTCTAGAAAAGAAGTTCATATGAAGACAAATCCTTTAATTGTACTAGACTCAAAGCTCTTCGATGTTGTCTTCTATGAGATATTGTGCTCACACTAGATCAAAATTATATTCGATCGAGTTGAAAGTATTTTTACATACACCGGATATTTTTGAAGTAATTTTTTGGTATCCTTATATCGTTTGTCCTGTCAATAAAAAAAGTCAACACGCTGAAAATTATGTGAAAGCTACCACAACTCACCAGATGCTCGATCAGTTATCTCAAACTGAAGTCGAGTAATGTCTCATGCATCTCGGCACAGGTTTCTAAGTTGATCATACGCTAAAAATAAAATCTTGTAATTCGTTCTTTTCGAGATCTATAGCGATATCAAAAGAATTCAAAGTGTATATGTTTAGATCAATGATAGAAAACAAGAAAAAAACGAAAAAGTTTTGATTTACAAATCAATACATTAATCAATTGTAACAGTTTCACATGATGTATTTTTCAAAGTGAAATTTTGACTGTAATATATGAATCAACAAATTAGTCATATGTTTATATGCATATATATGATATCTTGATAATTTAACTTACTCTCGTACAGTCATCTTTTTAAAAACCTTATGCATACTTTAATATCAGAAACTCCTATTCTTGAAAGAAACTTCGGAAAAAAAAAGAATAAAGAGTAATTTATTTCAAAACGTTATTCTAACAAGTATGTATACTGTTGCACTTCTATATTCGACTACCAGTCTTCAAGTCGAAGAAACGATTATACCATATGAAGACATCTATTGATTCGTATCATTTTCAGGTGCATTGTATATAATGAATAATTATATGACGCTAGCATTTATTCGATCTGTATTTGAATTTCAGAACAAACTTCATTGCTTCCATTAGAAAAATGAGATATGATTTAGTTCGAACAGTATTGACAAGAAGTACATGCTGTATTCTGACAAAAAAATAGGCAAAAAAAAATCTACTAGAATTATCAAAAGTGACACTTGTTTTGTTCACATTTATCAATAGTGGCGCCAAATTGCCATGGCTTTAGGTTTTATTTATCATGATGCATCTTTGAGACGAATGAGTAGACGATAGGGTATAACGGATGAACGTCGATTCGTAAAATGTTCTATAGATTCATTTGGGACAATATTACAGATACGTTTATCACCCCATCCGACTGTTTCGTCTTGAACACAAAATGTACCAGGCTTTTGTTTGCATTGAAGTACTATTTGTACATTGTAATGTTTACCTGTTTTTGATGATTGAAATGAATTTAATGAACTGTAAACCTGAAGACTTGCATAGCGGATTGATGGAGATGTATAAATATATACTTTGCCAGGAATATGTCCAGGTCGAATAGCTAATTCTGATCCATCAAGCAAATGATCACCAGGTAAGAGAAACTGACGATGAGTCAGTATCGACTGCGCTGCAAGCTTCGATGTACCATGATAGACAACAATCCATGTATTCCATAGATCGTCATCACGAAATGGATCCACACCAAGTCCAAAACCAGCCCAGCCTCGAGGTACTACGTACTCTGCTTCTGCTACTCGTAATGTATTGGGCAGATTATGCGAATAGCACGATTGACAATAGCACCGATCATGTTTCTTATTAAAGAATGAAATAGACCAAGCGAGTTTTTTGACATATTCTTTGCATTCAGTGAAATAAGGACAGGAAATAACCTTTCTTGGATCAGCAGATACGGCTCTAATATGGTGACCTACTATTCCATCATTAGCAGCTCGAGCAAGTGATGATCGCCGTCCTCTTGGCTGATCAAGACTCAATTGGGTTAGACTTCTTTGGATCTTCGTAGCATTCATATCTCTTTTACATTTAAAGCATATGAGTGAAAGTGTAGCATTTAATGGAGTTGTCCAGAAATTAGGTTTTTCACAGTGAGGGCAACGCATATATGCAAAACTCTGTTTGCATGACCAACATGGAACTGCACTACCTGCAATATAATTGCAATTTTTCCATACTTGACCTTTATGACAATGAGGGCATCGAATGTACTGATGCGTCTTAGCACATGAGCGGCATTTGAGTTGTATTCCTTGGATAGATGCTGCCGTCGGATAAACATTCGCCTCATAACAGTGTGCGCAGGAAACATGTTGAAAAGGTCGCTTACATGTAACACAATTGCATACTAGACCTTGCTCGTAATTTGCAGCCAACCACATATTTAGCGCTTGACAATGTGGGCAACATATGAATTGAAAAGATTTTGAGCATTTTGCGCAATTAATTGATCCTCCTTCAACTGATGTCTTAGGATTTGACCAAATATTAGACGAGGAACAATGAGGACAAAATATTTGTTGCAGTCGAGTTGAACACGAGGCACATTTGAAAAATAAACCTTGCTTATATTGATTATTATTCCATGTATTATTCTTTTGGCAAACTGGACAAACAAGTGTTGTTGTCATTATTAAGTCGAGTCTATGCAATAGAAATAATTATTATTTGTAATTGAACTAATGAACGTTCTCAGTCATTCAAATATAGATTCAAGATTTTAACTGAAGCGTAATTTTTCTTTAAACATTTCAATTAGATAGTAATTTCAACAGTTAAACTGAACAACTTTTCATAGTTTCTATTACGAATAATATTTGCTGTTTGTGAGTTTTTTTATTTCAAATTCCTTTCTATCCATGTCTTCGATATTTCATCGATAGATTTATTTTTCAAATTTTTCATATTTTTTCGATATTATATGGACTGACTACTGAATTAACAAGCTTAATAGTATCTGAAATTCCTCAATTTAAAGTTAAACATTTTGTCTACGCAGACTATGGAAATCTATAGACACCACTACTTGTCGCTCAAGAAATCATTCCTTTACTTACCTGTTTTATAAGAATACAAATGGCATATGTGTGTATTTGTTATATAAAGTTAAACAGAAACGAAAAACTACCGTGATTTTTAGTTGGAATAAACCTGCACACTTCTGTTTTCTTTTTCACTTCTTTCAAATAATTATGAGTAAATTCTAGTCATCCAAGTAGAAGAGAACTACATTACAGCATGCACATTGCTAAAATATTATTGCTCTTGGAAGAAAGAGAACAACAGCGACGTACGAATCGAATAAGTTTCTGTTACTTTACTGACAACATTTGCTCTCAAATCTTGTCACGTTTATTATGACTCATGGTGACATTACATTATCGTCTATTATAGTTTGACTAGACGACAAACTTGTAACTATATTTAATTCAACGGTTTGATGATTGAAGAATTATAATGAATTTGTTTTGTGAAAATAATTGGACCAATATACATCACCATTGTGTAGCTGCTCATATATTGAAAAAAGGGCTTTCGATAGAAACTGTTGTAATCTAACAATGCTCCTTTCAGAAGTGATGTTTTTGAATAGATCTTTTCATAATGTATGAACCATTTGAACAGTTGCTTGATAAAATATGACTGTTCCAAGCTTATACAATTGTCTATAAATTTTCAATAGCTATCGTAACTTTTTGAGCCATAGTGTCGAATCGAAAACATTCATTTAGCACTGTGAACAAGAGCGAAACTACCAACTCTATATCCATGAAAGTTTTATGGAGTCTTTTGTAATCTAATGAGACCTACCGTAGTTTGTCTAGACTGTTATGCAATCACTGAACACTATTTATAAATACCATGATATATCACGTAAGATTTCGAATATATAATCATCTTCACTAACCCGTTCTACATATACTTTCTGTTGCTTCCATTATTGATTCTTGTTTTTCTTTCTCTACTGAATGAGTCAAAAATAACAATGAGTTCGACATATCAACTCAAAACCTATAAGCTTACTTTGCTGTTCACAATTCACCAAGAAGACCTAAGTCTATATTCTATGCTAATTTTATCAGCAGAACTGTCAATTCCTATCTACCATGATTGTATATTGAGATATTTCCTAATATGGTACTTCATACTGTTTGATTCATCAATCTTCCTTTAATGAGGAATTAAGTCATTCATGTCATGAATAAATCTTTAAATAGAGCTGAAAAAGTTTTATATTTTCTTGAGTTAAAAAAGTAGACATCATTAATTGAATCTTCTTATGATGAATACTCATCTGATTTCGATCAATCACAAAGTATTCATAATTTCAATGAAAATAAAACTCTTTGATGAACAATTTAGATGCTTTTGAAAAATGGTTAACACATTTGGATAAAAATTACAAACGATTTCGCGAGTTTGAAGGTAAAATGTCCAGAAGGAAGGTCATATATGGACTACGTACTCGTTGAAACATGGGGATAGCATTTCATTTTAATTTCTTCAAAGTTAGCTAAAGATAAAGTATCATCCTTACTAAAATTTATAGTGTTCCAGGACGACAAGTTACTTCTTAAAATAATTTGATATATCGTCAAAGGTGAATTTCGTCCACTCGAGGTTTCTGATTAAGATGCTCGATGGTTTTGAAGAAAAATTGAATAAAAAAAAACATGATACATCAATTAAATAGACATCGCTTTGTTATTGTTTTGGAGTTTCCATCAAAATTTTCTCATAAATATTTCTATGCTAAGAAAGACAATAAATAGAAGATACAATACAGTGAATAGATGAATGATTTCTTGTGTCGAACGTCATTTGATCCCATCTTTTGGCTGTGAGTAGGGTACAGTGAGACTAAGAAGACCCTAAAAAAGTTCATACTCATTAGGTGGTTGGACGGAGATCTCAGTGACACATAAGCATAAGAAAATGGGATTTTTTTCACTTTATTTCGAAACTTTTTCTTTACTTCAAGAAGGCAAGGACTGAAAGTTTCAGCATAGAATTTTCTTTTCATACCATAATCCACACCCATTATATACAGCTATCATAAATAAAAAGGCAAAATTAACCATATAAGGTGTCGTACAAGTTTTGAACTTGCACTAAAAGACTACTAAGCCATTGAAGATTAATAGGTTAGACTAAACTAAAATAGATTAAATACGATCGACAAAGCATAGAATACAAAGGGATGCTAGGTATACCATCTTGAATCGATATTTTATTGTTATCTATGTTGATGTAAACGATAAAATAAGGAATAAAAATGAAAGAGGCTGAAAAATAAAATAATTCGCTCAATGTCATTGTTTGAACTGATACAAATAAGATATATAGAGTGGTGTGTGTGTGAGCTTCTCAATATTGGTAGATTTACTTTCTTAACTGTATCTCTCAACAAAATTGTGCTGTTCCACGAGAATTCTACTCGTTTTCTTCGTCAACATCTAGAACGCATTGAAAAGAGATCATGTTTTTTCTTCTGATGTACGAGAGTAGAAGGAATTAATGATCAGCTTACAGATCTATTCAATGCTGATGTCATGAAATAACACCCTGGAATATAGTTTCATTGGTTAAAACTGCCACTAGTAGTACCGACTAGACTACTTGTGACATATACCAAACTGCAGTAATAATCTGTCTTGTGTATTGGCTTCATGAAATACCTAACCTCCTCAGTGAAATTTCTGTCTAGGATAATTTCCAGAGCTTTCAAAGATCCACTAGTATATGAAGAACGACCACGTCTCATTCAGGAATGATGTTTTGTGGTACTTTCACTTGCTATAGTAGAGAATGTTCCATTTATCATGTACATCTGGAGATGTGAATAGATCAATTGCATTGCTGTCAATGCAGTCACCAACTGGAAATAAATGCTGAAGTTGTCAAATCCTCTCTATCTGCAGTTCAAGTTTCGAAAATATCTTTCTCTTTGTTCGTATCAATTTTTACTTCATCATCGTTGTCGTCATTTTTCAATATAAACATTGTCAGAACCAAGAAAGCTACCGAAAAACCTTTGTTTACATGATGAGAAATTTTTAAATTTTCTTGCCGAACAAAAAAAATGAAAGCTCTAAAGAACATATTCCCGAGCAATCGTTCGATTTTGACGATATTTTGAATATAATCCTAATCATACTATTATATATAGATTTTAGCAACATTGTGTGGATGTATTCTCAACTTGATAGAAGTATAGAGACAGATAGTGACAAAAAACTCTTGATAGGATACGGGCATATCGAAAAAAGGAAAGGTGCACCTTGAATTTTTGTCAGCATTCTTTTGTTTACACTTGCTACCTTCTTATTATCATTCACCATGCAGACACGAATGGAATAAAAAAAAGCGATGGTAACAATAATAAAAATACATTAGTGTGCGTTTTTGTTTCGTTTGTTTTTTCGTTGTTAATGTCATTTTGCGTTGGGTTCTCTTGTTTGTCATAGTTGCATTTTCAGAAGAAATCTAGCAGAATCATAATGCAATCAACGTTATAGACAATTTTTAGTCGCGGAACAAACTTCTGTGTTTGAGCAAAGACATCAGGCATGCATTAGGGTGTGGGTGTGGGTGTGGGGTGTGGGTGTGTAGGTGTAGATTTAGGGTAAGAAGATCAACACCCACCCACACCCACACCCACACCCATGATCATCCGAATATACCATTGGAAATGGATATTTTCTATCAGGTTTGAAATGATTTGTTAATAGCGAATATTTTAAATGATCATCAATTGGCAGTTTATTTGATAAATAATAACCGATATCATTTGTATTGGTGTCTGGTCGAGAATTAATGACTTCCAATTCATTACTTTCGATGATAACATTAACTTCATCACTGATCTGCTCTAAATNCAAAGTAAAGCTTATTTTAATTGTGTACTTTTTGTCAAAAAGAAACAAAATTCTATGCGACCAGTTTTCGCTGTTCCGAAACAATCATGTCAAGAGAAATTCTTTTTTTCTTATATCATATATAAAATAAACTGTTCTTTACAAATTGTAGAGCTTTTCATGCCGTATCTTGTGATGTATTTTGTTTCTTAATACAACGTATTAAGTGATTGAAAATTGAAATGGAAAGCGTATTAATCTGCCTCACGCGTTAGTGAAGTTTTACACAAAAAACAGTTATTATCGAAATTTCATTATTATGATACCAGCTGAATCGGGATGAAATAGCACAGAAAAATAGAGCTTCATTTTCTCTATCGTCTCATAAAAACAGAAAATTTCATCAAGTCTTCTATACGAAATTGAGATGCGACCGCCACTACTTTTGGGTACCTCTAAGTAGTTTATTTAGTTTTTGAGATATGAACAAAACAAAAAAAATTCACTGAGGTGGTTGATCAATTTTCATATCCACTGTATATGAATGCTGTTTTCATCAACATAATACATGTTCATCATCATCTCTAAATGAATTTTCATTAAGAAACAAAACGAATCCTTTTAGTAAAACAATAATATTGTTTTTCACAGCTGTGACCTGTTGTCAAGGACAATGAAATTGCGCAATTATGGTCGAATCAATTTTTACTTGTATGCTTTTATATAAATTAGCAGTATGAAAAAGTAATAATGTTTTTTTCCTTGATGGTTTCCACTATGGTTTCGTTTCGAATCGCTTGTTTAGTCTTAGCGTCTCTCCTGATTCATCACTAAAAGTGAGTGTGAAATGCACAATTATGAAAAAATCCATCCTGAAAGATTCGTTTGCTTGCCATCAGGTATCGTAATTGTTTTACAGACAAATTTTCATGTTTATTCTTAGACAGGCCTTCATTTCAAGTTTATATCAATGACTATACTGTATATACTAATGCCAAGGCTTTTAATGTTAAATTTTATTCTTAAATACAAAATTAATTAATTTACAGCAACAGATAATGAAAAAGATTATGTAGCAACTAACTAATCGATACTACAATTAATATTTCATGTTGTCTATGAGAAACTCGTCATATATTATTTCAATAGTCATGTGATAAATAATTTTTCATAATATAAGATGCTAAAATAAATTTGTAAAGTTACAACAAGAAATATGATGTTTAGTCATGCATAAAAAGTCTCTTGTTAATGTCAAATTGATTTTTTATCATCGTTTTGTCTATTAATGATAATATGTAAAGAAAAAAATAGGTATCTTGATTGTTACTTAAAAAAAACAGTCATTAACATTACATGAATACATACGATAAAATCGAGCAATGAAACAACGAATAGAGAATATCATATAAAAAACAGGAGTGAAAAAGAACAACGAAGAAAAAATTATTTATTCACAAGACTAGACGTTCGTAGGTAAAACTAAACGACAACATAGTTTTAATTACATCCCGACGATACTACAGAAAAATTGGAGACGCATAAAATGCAACAACCATCGAACTGGCTAATAAGTGCCACTGTGGCGGTGATTCTTCTTGGGTTTTATTTAGGAAGAAGTAGTAAGTATCCGCTAAATTGACTTTTTTTTTGGCAATCTTTTTTTACTTTTGTTATTCGTCTTATTCTCCTGTTAAAAGTTAACATTGATGTTTTAGTTGATTTTGATCTGAAAGAACATTAATTTGTCTGTAAGTGTTTAAGAGCCATTAACAAAATCATAAAAAAAAGAAACATCTTAGCTAAAATTGACAGAGTGTAAAACTTTGCGCATGTGTATGTTTCTTTGTTTGTGTACATCGCAAAAGAAAGAATTCATCTAAAGAAAACTATTAAGATTATCTATCGAACTAAATTATAAAGAATTTGTTTTATTTTTTGTTTTTCTAAATTTTAGCTATTGTCAACAAGATTGACGATCAGGAAACATCAGTATCACTTTGTCAACTACATTTTCAATTGGATGAATCCAATGGATTTGATGATGAAACACTTCTTGAAGCATTAGCTATTCTTAAAATGCATGATTTTCAAATTGGTCAACCTGTATGGATACCATCGAATATTCTTCTTTATCTATGTGAACATCGACTCAAATCAGGTCTTAAACAATCGGTAATTGATCAAGAATTAAAAACTGTAATTAAAGATAGTGGCATATCATCAAAACGTCTTGTTTGGTCATGTGCTTGACTGTCATAATGTCGATATATATATGTATATGTATTCTATGAAGTGAAATAAAGATCTCTTAGTAATAGAAAAGTAACAATTCAAGTGCCACTTAATGATTCATATGAAATAATAATTAGATTTTCTTTGATTTTAATTTTAAAAGAGTTGAAATGAAATTTTGACAATGAAAATAATTAATCATGAGAAAGAATCATTTTGAAATAAAAAAATTCAATTCTTTGAATCAAGTAGTTGAAACCTATTGAAGTTTATTCCGTCGAATAGTAGTATATGTAATACATTGATTAAAAAAAAATTATAAAATGTGATATTCTTTTCTCAAAAGAAAAAAACGTGTCAAAAGCATCAAATAATAATATGACCTGGTTTGAACTTATGATTATATAGCAATGCATTATTGGTCAATGAATAAACTATTCGAGACTCATTATGATATTGTTACGGATTGTCAATTTTATTTATCATGTCAACAACATGCAAGTGTATTTTTTCTTACCATTTTGTTATGGTTTTACTAAACATAATATGCAATAAATCATTTTTGACATCAAAGTCAAATATCAATTTTCGTTTTGCTACGCAATATAAATTAATCATTTCGTTTTCTATAGATCATTTCTTAAGATTGTATTGTAAATCAACAAAAGAAAAAAAAAACAAGTCAGAATATGAAATAAAACAAATGAACAAATTTAAATTGTCGATTATTATTATTATTATTGTTATTGCTTTTTTTTTGGTCAAATATAAACAAGAAGAAAAAAAAAAAAAGATTAAAACAAAGGCGCAAAAAAAAAAATACATGTCAAGTATGATTTTAAAAACGTGTTTCTGCTGTAACACTTTCATTATCATCATAAATATATAACTCTTCAGATGGTATTCCACCATTAGTACATGTATAATATGATGATTGTTGTTGATTTTTTCTTGTACGACTTACAAATTCATTTAATTTTGTACGTGCTTGCCATAACATAGAATTTTCTGATACATTATCATCATCATCAGATTCGATTTGTCGTTGTTGTTCTTGTTTCCATTTTTCAATATTACTCAGATGATGATCTGTTGTTTGATAATGTTGACGATCTTGTGAATAAGCACGTTTATTATGATGAGAATTCGTTGGATTTATATGTATTATTATATTACCACCAGGATAAAGAGAATTATTACTTGTTGAAGATGAACGAAAACGTCGAGAATAATGACGTTGTACAGCTAAATTTTGTGTTAGATTTGAATCATATGATGATGTTGTCATTGCTGAACATCGACCATCAAGTTCAGGAGTATCTAAACATAATTGATTTTTAATTAAAAATCAAATTAACGAATATCTTTCTAATCATATGAGGAAAAAAAAAAATTCGAGAACTTCATGATAGACTATACTGAAATAGGTTTTGAACTTTATAAAATTTAGACATTTAGTTTAAAATATTAATATGAATATGTATGTTATAGGTCATAAAATATTCTATTATAGAATAAACTTCAAATAATCTTACCATTTGTTGTTCTTGAATAAATTTTTTTCTTTTTTAAACTTTCCAATACTTTATTCATCATTTCTTGTCGTTGATTAGATTCATCTGTTGATTTTTGTTCTTTAGCTATTGATGATCGATCTAGTTTTTGTTCATTAATTGTTGTTATTGCTTGAGAACAAGTTATTGTTTGCACAGTAGATATTGGTCGTTGTATAACCATTTTTGTTTCGAAAAATTTTTTTAATGATTTAACAGAATGTAAATGATTCATTATTATACTTTCTGTATTATCTTCATTATCAATAGATGTTATTTGTTTTTGAACAGTAAATACACTACTTGTTGTTGGTGAACTATCATTTAAAGTAGTTGTTGTTGATGGAAGTAAGAACGATTTAAGTAGTGGTGGTGCAACTGGTACTAATTGATTTACATCAGGTGAAACATCATAAGTATCAAATGGACTTGATGATGTTTCTGGATTTGTTGTTGTATTAAATAATGATGGTGGAGGTGGTGGTAGTGGTGGTGGAGAAAAACGTTGAGTAACATGTTCCTCTATAGAATGAAATGAAAAGAAAAATTAAGTTTATCTTTTGAATAAATATCAAGTAAAAGTGTAAGAAAAAGTGATACTTCCTTATATGTTAACTATAGGTTGGATTAATCAAGTTCAGTGATGAATTACTCTTTGAAACATGAAGTTTCTTTGTAATATGTTTTGTAGAACTAGTAATAATTTTTTGTTTTCAAGCTACATGTTATATGTCTCAAAATCTGAGTATGAAGCTACTAATCTATTACGAAGATTATATTGTTGCGGTGCTTCCTCTTAATAACCAGAGGAAGATCAACGGTCATCAAGTATGTGTGCATAATAGCCAAGGACAACAGCCGTTAGACTTCTTTCTCATAGTTTCTTAACAACAAGACTTAATTTATTTTAAAAGTTTCTAAAGCTCTACTTGAAATTTGAATAGCTACAATACATTTATATTCGAAATTCCTCAAATAATTCCTTCTAGGAAATATCGAGAAACAAGGAAAGCGATTCTGTACTTTTGTTTCTATAAAAATTGGTTTTTCAGAAAACAAATCGTCTTGTATATATTAGGGCTTGTTTGTTTTCTCTAACTAAAGTGATTAAAAACTGGCAGTGTTAGTGATCCATAACTCATATTCTCAGTACCTTTAGAATGAGAAATAATCATTATTATTAAGAGAGTTTTGACATACAAAGGTTTAACGTATTTTGTATTAGTATAATAAGGCTAAAAAGTACATGAATTCAACATATTAACTCTAGAGAAGTCGTATTGGCAAGCTGCTTTTCTCAGTTATTCAATAAACTAGATCAATATCTAACCTTGAAATGAAACACGTTTCGAAACATTTTTCCATTTTTGTTGATGTGAATTTCTTAATTCATTTATTATTAAACCATTTAATTGTAAATCATCATCATCATCATCATCATCTTCACTTTTTGTTAATAAAATATCATCCATACTCATATGTTCATCTTTTTCTTTCTTTATTAAATTATTTTCTAATTCATTTATATCATTAACACCTGTTAAACTTCCAACTGTTTGTTCATCAACAAAACCTGAATCATATGTTGATAATTGTACTGATTGTGAACAACGATAAAATGGTTGATGTTCAACTAATGATGCCTTATCCATTGGTTTAAATAATAATTTTGGATCAAGTGATTGAAATTCAGTTTGACAATAACCAACTATAACTGGATTATTTGTTGTTGGTTTAAATGTACTAATAGATGGTTTTGTTAAAAATGGACCTGTATTTGTATTTGGTGAAACAAAATTTCGATGAGGATACTAAGAAAAAGAAAAAATATATAAATATTTGATTTAATTGATTTTCATCTTTTTTACTTCATTAACAGATTGAATTGAATAATGTGGATTATAAATTGAATCTGCACCATCTGTTATTGTACCAGCATCATCATCTCGTCTTATCATAGTTGGTACACTAACAAGAACTGGTCCACCAGCATCAATTTCATTGCCTAAACTTCGATCGGTTTCTTGATCAGTTATAGATGAATCTCTCATAGTATTTCCTGACATTCCAATATAATTTGAATCATCACCATTATTTCCAATTCGTTTATAATAATCATCATTTTGTTTTTGTTCAGTATGAATTAATGCTTGAATAGTTTTTGCTGTCTAAAATTCAAAATAATTTAAATAGAATTTAATATCAATAGAGATTATCATTTACTTGCTGTTGTTGACCTTGTAGTGATAAATCGTGCTTACGTTCAGATTTCATTAATGGTTGTTGCGGTTGTTGTCGTCTATTTGAACTATTAAGTGTTGTTGCTGAACTTCGAATAATAATATCAGATAAACTTAATTCTGATGATTCATAATCATCTGCTTCAGGTACTGGTGAAAGAGTAGCAGCTAAATATAAAATAATTCATCATATTTTCTTTGTTTTTAGGGGGGAGGGGAGGATTTTAGAAATACGAACTATCCATAAGAAGAGGAAATTTAAATGCTTGTTGTTGCATTTGATGTGTTTTGGGTGTTATTGGTGCTTGATGATGATGATGATGATGATGATTAGTTTTTTTATCCAAATGACGCATAAAACGAAAGCGTGATCGAAAACTATTAAAAAAAAAGAAGTAAGATCAGAATGACCAGCACAAGCATAATTTTTCCCTTACAAGTTTATAACCATTACAAAACGAAATTTATCAAATATAACTTTTTAAGAGAGGATTGTAGCTAATGCAGTAACTCTTCATTGTGTACAGAATTTTGCACTCTTTAAAATCGGACCCGAAAACTAGGGTCTTCATTTTTTTAGATACCCTACTATTATATTTCATCTATGAATTTTTGATATAAGAAAATTTCATTGGCTATTAAAATCAGTATCTAGATTTGGACTATTTGTTTAATACTATTGAAAAAAATGCAAAAAACTACGTTGTCGTTAAACTTTTTTCCACCATCTAACAAGTCAAAATTCGAGAAATATTTTAATAGGATCTATATGATGTGCATAGTTCCAAGTCGAAAGTGATTAATTAGTTAAGAGATTTTCATCGTAACTTTTATCAACAATACATAATTCAACTATGATTATATTTAAATATAAGATCTTAGTGACTTCTTATTCATCACTTTTGAACGTAAACTAATACTCTTTGTCAAACAGCACGTCGTTTTTATTTACAAAACGATATGTATTAACGGACATAGGTCATCGATTGTATCACTTATAAGTAAAGAAATTATATTTATTCTCTATGAATCATCATGTTATGTTAATTGATGACTAAAAGAAATAATGAATCAAATTAAAGATAAATAACCTTTTAGCAAGTGGTGTTTTGCTACAATTTTTAAATATATGACTACCAAACCATTGACGTCCTTCTATTTTAGCCCATGCTCCATTATTATCAATCATATAACCACCTTGATCTTTTTCATCCCATATAACAATTTCACCTAGAGAAATCAAAATCAAAACATGATATACTTCATATCAAATTCTTCACACTTACCAACAGCTGGTAATATATCATTATTATTCGTATTATTAGTTGTATTAATTAAACCATTAGTTGTATCCGTAAATGTCGGACTACGTAAATGTCCACTTCCTCCAAGTCTTCTATCATCTAATGTCGATGGAATTGAAGTGCTAAGTAAATGTCGACCTTGTATTCGATGACGATGTCTATAAATTTTTTAGTTAATTTTTTTTTTTTTTCGTTATAAAAAGTTTTTTTTTTTTTTTTATTTACCGTCGAACAGCAAAAAGAATTAAATTAATAATTGCCAATAGAATAACAAATAGAATTGATACAGCAACAATAGTCATATCAGTTTTACTTAACCATCCATATTCTGTAGAATTTTTTTTATTTCTTTGTTCAATAACACGTCGAATCATATTATGAACATTAGAAGCTGTTGTTTGTTCTAAATTGAAATTTAATTTAATAGCAAATATTTTTCAAATCAAAACAAAAAAAAAAAATTCTTATTTTTTTGTTATTTCTACCTGGTATATTTGATGAACAATTACATATAGGACAAAATGTACGTCGATGTAGATATCTCATAATCAATGAATACTATGATCGTATATACGTCATAGCTATTCATGTAAGACTTAAATCAACAAATAGAAAAAACAACTACGCCTCAATCAAAATGTAAATGGGATTGTTTAATCAAATAAATCGTTTTTCTTTTTCTGACAAGGAACATCACTAAATGATTGTCATTATGTTCTTAAGAAACGAACATAACAAGCTTTTTCTAACAATGACATTACTGTATTTTCTGTTGAACAGAAGTTTTACACATACAGGAGAATAATTCGTTCAATTACCTCTTTGATTTTTTTGTGATAGTACTTTTTTCGCATTTCTGAATGAAAGCAGAGAAGAACTTCAACATTACACAATAAATATGCAAAATAATAAGAAGAATTACGAAAATAAACATTTCTGCTTTACAAGATATATTTTGTGTTCAGATAAATTCGTTTTCTCACTATATGTTTTGTTTCATATTCTCTAGTGAAGGCGTAGATGTCAATATGAACGTTAGAATCTTCATTCACATTCGTAATATGAAAGTTAAAAAAGAAATCAATTCATGGAAATGTTCCTTTGTTCATATATATAATTTTTCATATACTCTATGAGTTCAAACAGAGGATATCAATTGTTGATATTCCCTCGTGAATTAAATTATTCTTACCATTCGTTTGAATTCCTATAGCATTTCGTTCACTAACACCAGGATTTTGTTGTGAATGATGACGTTTAGCTGGTGGTGTATTGATAGTTATAACTTTCCATTTAGATTTTGTTGGTATATAATCTAATTGTGAATATGGTTGTCCAGGTGCAATTGATACTGAACTACTTGTTGTTACTGTTGATGTTATTATTTCCTGATTTTTACCAGTAGTAAAATAATCAAGCCAATCTTTATATTCGTCATCTTCGAAATCATCCAATGGTTCTTTTTTATTTGAATCAAGTTCTTTATAAGGCCATTGAAACCAACCAACAATAGATTCATCTGTAGTACTGGTAGTTATTGTACTTGGTGGTTCCGTCAATCGAGTTGTACTTTTTGTAGTTGTTGTAGTCGTAGTGGTAGTACGAGTAGAAGTAGAAGTAGTAGTAGTAGTGGTAGTACGAGTAGAAGTAGAGGTAGTAGCAGTAGTGGTCGGAGTAGTATAAGTAGTCGTGGTCGGGGTAGTATGAGTAGTAGTTACAGTGGTAACTGTAGTGCTGCGAGTAGTAGTAGTAGTAATAGTAGTAGTGGTAGTAGTGACTGTAGTACTTGTAACAGATCTTCTTCGTGTTGTGCTAGTTATTTGTGTAGGTGTTGTTAAAGTTTGTGTAGTATAGCGAAGTTGTATTGATGATGTTTTGGTTTTTTTTGTATACCATTGCCATTGCCACCAATCAAAAGGACCAGCTGGTGAATACCAAGGAGTTGGTAATGGTAATGTAGATTTCATAATAGAAGATAATGCTGGTGAAGATGTAGAGGATTTAATAGTAGGCTTGATTGTTGTTGTAAGTGATGGAGAACTACTAGAACTATAAAATACCCATGGTTGATGAGTAAATAATAAACGTTGATGTGCAGTAGCAGTTTGAGTTGTTAACGTAGACATCAATGTTGTTGCTGCTGTTGACAAAACAATAGTGGTTTGTTTGGTAGTAGTTGTAGTGATAATTCTTGGTTCTAAAAGTGAAATATTCAATATAATTGTTTTTAGAAACTTATCAACTAAAAAATAAAATGATTATCATATCATCTCATTTTATTTACTTATTGTTGTTTTTGTTGTTGTTGTTGTTTTTGTTGTGGTCGAAGTACTTGTTGTTGTAAACAATTTTGTTCGTCTTGGTCGAGTATAATACCAAGTAAAATTCCATTTTGAAACTGGTAATTGAGATGTTGCTGCTGTTGTTTTTCGTAAAAAGTTTACTAGAGTTTTATTCAATGAACCAATTGGATGTTTTAAATACCATCCACTTGGTCCATAAGCTAATTCAAATGTTGTTAATGCTCCATGTGGATATGTAAAAGCTCCAACAGCTGTTGAAGTATTTATTTCTTAACAAAACAAAAAATATTATTCACACTTGTTTAACACATTTTTTTTCTCTCTTTATTTTCTTAGTACACTAACATTTAATCTAAAAATCTTTCACGTGCCACACCTCTACTCTATTCATTCGAAAAAATTGACAAGAATGTGAGGACATATGACTATAAATGTGTACTCGAAAGATTATCACGACGCCACAAAAAGGTAAGGTCATTGTATGACATAAGTCGAGATGACAATATGTATGTATGTTTACCTTCATTATAGATTAGAATTTTTGATATACTTACTATAGTTTGTATTAATAGATGAATGAGGTGTAGAAGTAACAGTGAAACGCATACGCATCATATGATCGTTGATTGGTGTCGTTGGATTTGGTGGATTATTAAATGCCAAACGACTCCAACCATGATCAAATGGAGTTGAAATTGAAGGTGATAAAAGTGAATTTGATGATAATGGTGCACCAATTTTTTCCCGTGATCCACAATGCAAATGAACTTCTGCATTAGGATGGCTCGCTGTAATAAATTAGAAACAAATTGTTCAATATATTTAAAAACAAAATCATGAGACTCAAACCTTCATAAATAATCCAAAATCCTCCACGTACAGTCGGTGTTCGACTATAAAAATTAATATATAATGTATTTGTATCACTTAAATAATTATGTCCTTGTTGTAAATAAGTACATTGAGTGCTTCGTTGTTCATGACTACTTTGTAAATAAAGACCAGCACCAGCACAATGTTCTATAAACAAAAACAAAAAAAAAAAAGAAGAAATTCTCTCTTTTTCTTATTTATTAATTCAATACGAACTATCGTAAGGAATTAGTTGAAAGACAATAATAGAAAGTAATAGACGATGTTGTAATTGTGTTGATAATTTACACCAACAATCATCACTTGATGTATATGGATTTGGAAAATTTGGTGTTTGTAATGTACCCCAAGCAGAAGTAATCGCTTGTGATGAACAAACATCATGAATAAATACATCTATATTGAAAAACAAAAAAAAAAAAGAATAACTTTATTTTTTTTTTGCCTTGTATCATTTTTATTCGTTCTATCTTAGCTCTTCCTCAATTGTCATGCGATCAATTATGTAACGTTCGATTATTATTGCTTGGTCACATAGTAGAAAGATGTTGTAATCTAATCTCACTTGTGTTTAATTGCTCTCTTGTCTGATCTCTTTATTTTTTTTTTTTATTCGTAAGTTTTTTGTTTTTGATTTGAACGTGCTATGAGACATATTTCTATCTAATCCATGGTTCATTTGAGCCTGTCTCGAAATTTTGTTTTTTCTTTTTTTTTTTTTCTTTACCTGATATACATTCAAAAAATGCCATTGTATAATCAACTAATTCATTATGACAATTATCTTGAACACTATTTAAACGTATACGTTGCATATGTAATGTACAATTTTCACGTCCTGAACAAGCAGATGTGAAACTTGTATGAATTTTACAATCAACACCATTAGAATCTTCATTTGTTTCATATGAAAATTTTTTTTTCTGTTTTAAACATTGTATTGGTAAACGTGATCGATGTTTTGCTGTAGCATCAAATGCATCTAACATTCGAATTTTTTCATTTAGTCCACAACGTATTGTCATTATACCAGGTTCATCTGAACTATGACAATAAACAGCTGTTAAAGCATCTAAATAAAATGAAAATAAGAAAAAACAAAAATATTTTTTTCTTAAATAAAAAGATTTTCAACTAACTTGTCAATGGTACAACTGGTGGTACTTGTGTTAATGATTGTTGGATAAAAATGATGAATAAAACAAGAGAAATCATATTAAAATTCATCGTTATTGATAAATCAATACTATCTATCTTTACTACCAATAAATATATTTGTAATTAGAATAAATTGCACGTACATAATAATAATAATAATATATGAATATAATAGAATAAAATATTCATTTATTTTCAGATATATGTCTTGTCAATGTGAACAATAATAATATATTGCGCATGTGTTTCTTCTGTAAAGATAGACAAAATGTAAAGTCGATGTCAATTGTCTCTATTTGATATTTTTTCTAGGTCGTTGACTTTATTTCAATAAATAACAAAAAAAACAAGAAAGAACTAGACGTCAATTACAATGAGGTCAAGATTAATGAATTGACTTTTGTCTTTAGTTAAATATATTTAATACTTGCATCTTCTCTTAAAATATTAGGAAAAAAGAAGAAACTTTCATACCAAATGAGCAACGACGCGACGATAACTATATACTATGTCAACTTGGCGGCATGTTTAACAAGGCAGTGCGACAAAAAAAAACTGTACAGAAAAAAAACGAAGAAGAAGAAGAAGAAGAGCATGTCATCACCAAACTACCATCTCTGTGCATATTAATCCTACACTGACACGAGGAAGAGAAATAGAGCAATACTTGTATTCGTTCTCTGTCTCTTTCTCTCTCATTTATGTATGATTTTAGATCATTGATGTTCGTTCTCTTGCTGTTGGCGCGTGAGTAAACAATTGTGTGAGGTGTACAAATGATATAGAGGACTATTTCCTTGCAAAAAGAAAAAAGAAAGAGACTAACGAGCGGAAGAAGCGCTTGTTTAACCTAATTTTGATGAATAAACTATTAGTTTTTCATTTTCGAGTGAAATAAAGATAATGATTATTGTTTTTTCTTTTGCTTTTTCTTTCCGATCAAACAAATAATTTGAACACTTACCTTCGTTTGAATAAAATGAACACTTATGAAAATATGAATTGAACAAAGTTTTAAAGAAGAAAAAAAAAAGTGTGATAAACATGTAGAATAGTTGGATTTCTTTTTTTTCAATTCATTCAATCATTTAGTCTAGACATATGGATTCAAGGTAAAAGAAGAATCTAATGATGATAATGGATAGGGACTAATCACGTACATTGACTGTTAACAATTTAATGCAGTCATTATGTACGTGTATTTCGAATGGCATCAATTAAAGATTTATTATTTTGAATGTTGTGATCAATGATAAAATCTGTTTGCTTTTAAGAAACACACGAAATAACTAGTGACGTATTATGATGTCAGACTTATTTTAAACATTTGAAACATAAGTACGATAAGAACATTTCTTATATTTTCGTTCGTATCATATTACATAAAACTGAACATTTATGAATATTGACTTGTATTAATGGAGTATAAAAACTATTCCAATGTCATTAAGGTGAGTAAGGAAGCAATTCATCAAGAACAACGATGTAATGTATATACGATCGTCGTTTCCAAATCATTAAATAATCATCGTCATTATTCTTTTTCTTTTTTTTTTTTGAACATGAATTCTTAAGTAAAAGTATTGTAAATCTAAGACATTTATGTTTTAATCATCGGTGAAGAATGAATCATATACGCATTAGTCGAGTATTATATTTAATTAAGAAGAGAAAAAAACGCAAATCTACTAAGACTTGTATACACAAATTAGTTTAACTGCTAAAAGATATTCACACAACAAAACTACTGATAACGACTACTGCTACTTTTGCGTTTCATTGCTTCTTGTATACGTCTTTCAAGTTCTTGTATCAATGCATCATTATGTGTATATGTTCCTGTTTGTAATAATGTATCTCGATGTTCAATTAAAACACCAAGATGTTGATCGACTTGTTCTAAATGATCATTATCATCGGATAAATTTGGTTGAAAACCACCAGTAACTGTTGGTGATGATGAGACTTCTTTTAATCTTATTTAGTAGAAAAAAAGAAAAACTTTTATTTTATGAGAAAAAAAAATGATTTATTTTTCTTACTTATTTAATTCATTTTTAATATTTTCTAATTGTTTATGATCACTTTTCATAATTTCATTTTCTTCAGCAGCTAAATATCTTTAAACAAGGACAAAAAAAAAAAAAGAATGAAAAAAATTTTTGTTCTTGCTTTTCATTTATTTTTGAACATTTACCTTAATCGCATATGTTCAAGTTCTTGTTGTTGCTTTTGAAGTAAAAATTTTGATTGATCTTGTTCACGTTGTTTAAGACATCGATATTCTTTTAATGCTTTAAGCCATTGTTGTTTATAACGTTCAGCTGATGTTAATGAAGTATCTAATTTACGTTGAAGTTCATTCTAAATAAAATAAAAGAGAACAAACTTTTATTAATGAAATATAAAAAATTTACCTTTTCAATTGTAAGCATATTTATTTCAGCTTGAAGTTTAACTTCTGGTATACTACGTTGTTTTTCTTTATAAGAAAAAAATTCTTGTTCTTTATCACGATAACGTTTTTCCCATTCAGCTACGGAACGTTTTAAACGAATGATTTCATCATCTAATGCTTGATTTTTACTTCTAAAATAAAAAGGAAAGAATTTGTAGCCTATAATTAACTATTATCCACGTCAAAATATAAGATGCGGTTTTACCATTCAAGAGAGAAGACTTGAAAATATCGAAATTTTTGAAAATGATATTCTGAAGTCATTCATTTGCAATTTAGACTAATCAATGGAAAAATTTCTTCTCTTTCGATCTACACAAGATCGCCATTTCTGGCTTGTTTCATTCAAAAGTTATAAGACTTCGATTTCAGAGAGTTGACCTGTGATCACCTAGAAAAGTATCTAATATACAGGATACCCTTCATACATCGAAGAAGAAAGTCTGTTTTCTTTTCTAAGGAAAATTTGTCAATAGATAATGATAAAACGATTGACTCCATAAATAGAAACATGCAGACACGACCTGTTAGAAGAGTAGAGAGCGTGATTTTTTGTCTTGAAATCTGAATATATATTTGGAGAATTGTAGTTGTTGGATGAAGAAATATATTCAACTGTTAATCACCGATAGAAGTGATATCTTAGTCGTAAGTAGGACCCGGAGAAGAAGTTTTCACCTAAACTTTTACCTATAAATAAATTTCTTGATCTTGCGCATATCCTAAAAGTTTCGATAGTTCCTTTCCAAAATATTGAACATTCAAAAAAAAAAACAATCATATATCATAAAAACCTCATAAAGTCCACTTTTCTTCAGTATTCAAATATGCTGTGACGGAACTATCTGATTTGGTTGAAAGTTTCAGAATATTGTAACAACTATGAGATCTGTTTTTCGTGTAAAATTCTACTAAACTGATCATAACTCAAGAAGAAAGCGCTAATAACACATATCTTTCTAGGACATGTATCTGCACAATAGATCCTAATAATTAATAAAATATAAGCTCGAATTCGTTAACTATGCAGCGATTTTCCTGAGTTTTCTTATTGTTATCCAGCATAGATTCACAAAATTATTCTCATAATTAATTGAATGAAGAGATTTTTCCTTTTGTAGAAATTTCTATCTTGATGACATATTTCTGTGTAAATTAAAAATATTATTTACTTTTCCAGTGTTATTTGATGTTCAGATTGTTCTTGTAAACGTTTTGATGCTTCACGCATTTCAATATATTTATTATCATAATCACGTTTTAAATCAATTTGCATACGTTGAACCTATAAGAGACGAAAAAATTATGATATCATATTTAAAAAAGAAATCTTACTTCTTGTTCTTTAACATTCAATTGTTTTTCACGTTTTTCAATATCTATTAAAGTTTTTTTCATTTGTTTTTCTAAATCTCCATATTCTTTCATCTATCAAAAAAAAAAATTATTATGAAAAAAAAAATGTGATTTTTCTTTTTATTCAACCTTTTTTTGAAGTAATGATTCACGTTCACGATCTTTTTCTTTAAATGCTTCCATTAATTCGTAAATTTTTTTTGCTTCAAGTTCACGTAACTATTCATATATATATATATTCAAAAAAAGAATAAAATAAATTAATAGAATTAATAATATTAAAATACAAACATGTTTTTCAAATTCACGTTCTTTGTTTTCTTTCCATAATTGTAATTCATATGCGGCTTGTATATATGCATCATCATTCGGACGATGAAAAATTGTATCAATATCACCATGATGCTAGAAAAAAATTCTGAAATTATACTAACAGCTTTTTCAATAGAATGTATTAAAGTATAATATAACGATCAATTTCATCATTGCTGTCTGCTTTATTAGACTCTGATTAAAAGTATGTAGGATAATCTTTTATTGTACTTTGTATCCTTGTCTGAGAAAAATTTTCATACTCGTACTCTGCAGAGTAGAGTAACCCCGTAGACTTCTAATGCGTAGAAAATATAAAATAAACAATGGATAAGTGTTTTCTTTTGTGTTCTATTCAGTATGCCTGTAGGATGCGAAACTCATTAAATTCAAAAGTTATTTTAGTTTGAATTACAAAGAGATGTCACTTGATTATTATGAAGTTTAATAATATTTGACTCGAGTGTGTCGTAGCATGTACGTTTATCTTCTAGACATACTACAATCAAGAATAAAATATTCTAGACTGACTTCTTCATTGAGAGAATCATCTCAAAATTATAATATACTTGTAAAATGATGAAAAAATAAATTATACCGGTGGAACAGAATGAGGTCTAGATGTTGTAGATCCATTGAGATGAAGTGCACCAAGATCTTCTAATGTAATTGTAACCAATAATTCTGCTCGTTTTCTATAATATTTGAATTTTTTCTTTTTCTAAATATAATTATAAATTTACTACTTACTCAGTATTATGTCCAATAACAGATAATGCTTGAGTCCATGTTTGTCTCCATCCAAGAATTCCATTAATATTTGATGAACAACGTTGTTTTTCAACTTGTAAAACTCTATCTAATTGTACATATGCAATACCAAATAATTCATCTTTACGTTCACTACGTTCTTGATCACGACAATAAATTTCAATAGTTAATGGTTCACGATGAAAATGAGATGTTAATTGTTCAGTATCAACAGCAAAATTAAATATACATAAACCATGTGGTAATAAATGTTCATTTGGTGGTGCTGATGATGTATATGGTATATGTAATGGTGGATGTGTTAATATTGGTGTTGATGTACCAAGAAATGGATAAACATAACGACAATATAAATATGCTGAATGTAATAAACGTAAATTACGAAGTGATTTCAAATCAATTGATAAACAATAATGATGAGATAGATGATGATCACTTATTGTATGAAGAATTGGTGAAGGAAGACGGTCATCCGTCGTAGCATGATTATTTATAGATAATGGTTGAACTCGTTGTGGAATACTAAAAAAAAACGATCAATTATAAAATTTTACATCTTTGTCGTTTTGATTAAAAGAAATCTATAGTCTTGGTGGAAATACTGAACAGGATATCACTGACTAAAATGTTATTCGCGTTTTCTGTAACGTTAAGATACTAACTCTATCAAACTATGACCTTTTTTTTTTGGGCCCAATGAGCTCTAGTTCCAATGCTTCAGTGACTAGATATTAAAATTCAGTAGTTCCGATTGAATTTCCAAAGTATATCACATGGAGACGAAACTGTTAAATCATCCGATAGATATAAAAATTTTAAATATATTTTTGCTATTAAATAGTTGAGATCTATAGTACTTAAACAAAAAAATAGTATACATATATACTGAAAACTTTAATCTCTACAAAGAAAATTTCTTGACATAGATTTAAGAATTTTTGTATCTATCTGATGATTAAAAAGTTGTGGTTCTAGTTTTTCTTTGAAACGCTGAATTGTACAAGGGATGTATCCAAACCTTTGAGATTGTTTTTGTCCAAATGAAGAAAAATACCTGTATCTAATCGTAGTACTTTATAAAAAAACTTCACTAAAATTTAAGAAGAAAGTTTCATAGACACGAATCCTTTTACAATTTCTCTTATCTCAATAGAACAAAGCTCATAAATCAAGACATCTCTCAAAGTCGATATATCATTTGGCAAGATTGACTTATTAGTACATAACTTGAAAAAAATCGATTACCTATTTTCATGTTCAACAACTGTCGTATTTGAACTGTGATTATTATTAGCACTGTTTGGTCGTTTTTGTGGTTGTTTATCACTATTTGATTTTTGTTCACTTATAGGTGTTTCTCGTGTTAATGATATTTCAACTTTAACAATCGGTTGTGAATCTTCATCTTCAACAATTTCTGTTTTTTCATGTCCACTTGATGGAGCAAGTCGTAAATGATATACTTCTGTTAATACATCAAATGTTTTATCCATACCAGATTTTTGTTGTAAGGGCTTAACAATTTTATGTAATGGTATTTGTGTTTGACCTATAATATCATTACCAGACCATAAATTAAATTCAATTGGATGATATGTTTCAAAATAAGATCGAAGTAATTGAATTGATGAACGTATACGAACACTAGCACGTTCAGGATAAAATTCAGGTTCAATTAAATTATGAAATGTTTCTGTTTTTATTTTATTACCAAAAAGTGCATAATCAAAAAAATACCCAACTTGAGTATTTAAATTCGTACTTGATGGTATAAGCTAAAATTTTCAGTAAAAATAGTTAATAGAAAATAAATAAATATATATATATATATATATTTAGTGGTACTCAAAATTGATCATACATATTACCGATTGTTTTGTTTTTCTAATATTTTAAAATAGTTTCCATGGTATCTTACTCTACCGAGCCGGATAAGGATGAGACAAGGGTTAGAAAATTTCTCTCACTCCGGATATATAAAAAGTTTCTTCTGTACATCTTTATACCAGACTAGTAGGAATGCTACAATATCATTACTGGTAATAAGTAAAAAGTTTTCGAAGTAATACACAAATAAGATGGTAGAAATACTTGTAATCATCAATCAAATTTCTGCTTCTGTATTAACGCATTATAACAACGTTATATTTCATTATGAATGGGATGAATAATGGAATCCTCTATGTTTTTACAATTTCCATGGGCTCCAAAAAACTCCCAGTAAGCTTCTAAGAGCTTGTCAGGGGACGCCAAGTGCGTCATAGCAACTTTCAATGTTGATGTCTCTTTTTTTCTTTTTGAATGTAGGCGAACTCATGACTCACACCTACACCCACACCAGGAATATAAATAATGATGTGTTTCGATTTTGCTTAAAATTAATCATACCTCAAAACACAAAAATATAAGGACATATTACAAATGAAAATTTCGTAATTTATCTTGTCGGTTAAATAGTTGTATTGTTTATAATATTTTGACCAAAAAAAACTAAAAGAAACATTTTCTTCGTATTGAAATGCAAAATATAATATTCAATAATTTTGTGCAAAATAGAAACAGATCATGTTGAATATTTCTAGTCCGGCAGAGTAAATATATGACATAGAGAACTAATAAATTATAAAAATGAGGTTACATTTTGATGAAAATTGCAATTCAATCAGTTAGATGTATGATCAATTTTGAATCGCACTGTATATTTTTTCTTACTTACATGTATAAGATTTTTTGCAGAACGTATTGTTATTGATAAAGAAAATATTTCTGCTGATGAAACATTAGATCCTAATTGATAATAACCTTTATCTTCAAGAAGAATTGGTTGAAGATTTTTTGAACGAGCTGAATTTGTAGTTGATGATATACCTGTATTTGATGATGTTTTACCTAGAATAGAGGTTTAATGAATAAGAAGAATTGAATAATATGTATATATATTTTTTTTCATTACTAATTTTTGCTGTTGTTGATTCACTTCTTGTTGCTTGATCATCTTCAATATATGCGCAAATACTAAATTCTGGTTTTAATTTTGGATATTTTGTTTGTAATAAACGATGCCAACGAATTTTCTAAAAAATATATTTTTATATTTTAAAATTATTTTCTCCAAAAGAAAAAAAAACAAATAATTACTTGAGTTGTATTTAATGGTCGAATATCAATTATAAAATAACCAATATTTTCACGTTGTCCAGATGATGTTGTTGAATATGCATTACATTTAATAACACTACGTTGTAATTTATGTAGCTGAAAAGTTTTTTTATCAAGTTCCCAAGCTAATTCTTGATTAATATCAGGTGCTGATGTAAATTCAACAGGATCTGTTACAAGAATTTCACCATCAAATTTAGCATCAACAGTTAATTGACATGATGATTGATTTGGAAAATTTCGACCTTACACAAATGAAGTTTTTTATTTCTTTTTTTAAAGATTAATATTACCTTCAAGAATTGAAACAACTAAAAGAATACGATCGGGTTGGGGCATTTACAAGAATTGATAATGTAAACCTATTTAATTTCCTATGTTCAAACAAACAATGAATTTTATGATGAGTCATAAAAACCATAAGATCAATTCGTTGATATAGAAACAGACTCAATGAAATAAAAAGCAAATCTTCTTTCGTTAGGACTTTATTATAAAAACAATTAAAAATACAGAGAATTAAAAATCAATCGAAACTTTTAATTAGAAATAAAACAGTTTGATATTTATACGATAGATGTCACAATATAAAATATTATACAAGAATATATCGATTTAACATAGAGCCAAATAAATCGTTAATTAGGAGTCTAATATTGGGTTGATTCGTATGACAGCCTTTTGGCATTGAAGCAAAAACACAAAACCTGAAGAAGATGTATATTAATTTAATATATTCCCACAGCAAAAAATAGTTTCAGTCGATATTTGATATGTATCGTCACTATAAAAGAATGTTTTTAAAAGAATAATATCATATTCTGAAAGCCCACGGAGTATTCTATCATTCTACATATTTATGCTTTTGTTGGCACTTATGTACTAGAAAATAGATCGACTGCAACGAAGACATCCTCATGTCCAGATTCCCACAGACTTGACTTTGTCACTGTCATCAAAATTAGTTTTTTAAATTTTTCATCATTATAGAATTATCTTTTTAAAAAAAAGCAATTATATATTCTGATAGCGCTTGAAATTCTCTATCTTCCTATGTATTTGTCTACTGTCTTGCATTTGTCTATTGACAAAATAATTTGAGTACAACGAAGATATCCCCAATCGACAAGTGCGAAAAATCCACAATTTTCTCTATTGTTTGTTGGTTCCTCCGTCGAATTATAGATACAAAGGAGATAAGTTTTTACAAAAGTAATTATGCATTCTGACAGAGCTTCAAATTCTCTATCATTCTGTATATTGTTGTTTTGTCTTGCATTTATATGCTGAAAAATAATTCAAGTAATATTTAAACGTCCTTGTCGAGAAACCCTAAAAAACTGGATTTTTTCCTGTCATTGTCCTTTTCGTTTCCAATTTATTATCACTTGTATTATTAATATAGATATAAATTTAGAAAGAAATAATTATATCTTCTGACGACGACTTATTTTCTCATTTATTCTGAGTTTCTGAAAGAAAACAACGAAACAGATAGCTAAAAGATTCAGGTTTTTTACAGTTTATCATGGAGCTTGCCTGCATAATGCCCAAACTATTCTTCTGTACATAAATGCAAGATAAGTGAACAATATACAAAAATGATAGAGAATTTCAAGTACTATCAGGATATATAATTGCTTTTTTAAAAAGGTAATTCTATTTTGATGGAAAATTTAAAAATTAATTTTGATGACAGTGACAAAATCAAGTCTATGGGAATCTGGACATGAGGATGTTTTCATTTCAGTCGATCTATTTTCTAGTACATAGGTGCAAACTAAAACATAAATATACTGAGTGATAGAAAACTCCTCGGCCTTTCACAATATGATATTATTCTTTTAAAAACATACTTTTATAGTGACAATATACTCAAAATACCGACTGAAACTATTTTTTGTCGTGGGAATAATTGATATTTAATTTTTTGTACATTGAAATATCTAAATTAAGAACAAATCTATCGATAATTAAAAAATTTTTGATAGCTGGTGAAGCTTACAATGATCGAAATCTCCAGTGGGAGGATACTGCGTCTGTTGAAGGTGCTTGTCGTAGAGTTTATCTTGTTTGGCTTCGATCGGTAGGGAGAAGCTGCAGCCCGTCTGGGTCACGCTACTAATTTTTCGTATTATCTTTGCGCTACAATTTCTTAAAAGTTAAATAAGTTCGATTACGAACGTGAACTCATATTCAAACTTTGAGATTTTTTTTTTCTCAAAAAATTGATTTTTCACATGCGTCAAATACGATAGACACTTCTTATTGTTACCCATTTTAATATAGAAGCAGTACAAGGCACCTTTTTTTTGTTTGTTGTTAGATCGTCATATAGTAACACAAGAAAAATCTAATTATAAATATTAATCAAGTTCCTAACATGATCGAATCATCGCCTGTAGAAAGTTTTTTTTTTCTAATGCTTCCTTATTTCGTTATTTCAACGAAGTCAATCTTTATTAAAATCATCATGAATTTTTATTCAACACTGTCAGTATATTTTTTACACAAAACATATGGCATTCAAATCTGAAAGACATCTTGTTGAAGCTATTGAACAATGTCAATTGAATAAAATTATTTATTTCGTTGAACATGGTTATAATATTCACGTACAAAACACACTTGGACAAAATCTTCTAATACATATTTTACAACAACAACAAAATTATTTATCATTAAAAAAACGTTTTCAAATATTTGAATTTTTAATTAAGAATTATAATCTTAATATACATTCATTTGATTATTATCATAAAAATGTTTTTAATTGGGCAGCAAATCTCAATTGTACACGAGAAGCACTTTATTTACTTAATTCAAATCCAGGTGATATTGATATACTTGCACGAGATAAATTAGGTTCATGTTCTTTACATTATGCTGTTGAACATGGAAATGAAATTCTTGTTCATGCTATTGTTAATTATCTTGTACGTTATCGATTAAGATTTGATATAAAAGATGCTCATAATAATACTCCAGAAGATATAGCAAAAAAATTAGGCTATACTAAAATAGGAAATTTTCTTGCTCAAGCATGTCGATCAACAGTATTTATGTCAAGAGAAATACCATTGCAAAATCTACGACCAAAAACAACTAAATCAAAACAAACAATAAGTTCGTCGACATCATCATTGTTAGATTCATCAGAAAATTTTAATTTAATGGAAGAAAAAATAAATACAGCTAAACGATTAGATGATTGGAAAACAGTTGCAACATTACGAACTTCAAAAAAAAATCTCAATGAAAAAAATTCAAATAACATATGTAAATATTTTATGAAATTTTCTATTTTTGTTTTTTCTTAATAGAATATTTTATTAAAAATTTCAGTGTCATCTATTCCTGAAATTAATAAAAACACATCGTCTATTTCTTCTCTTCCAAAACTTCCACTAATTAATAATACTAAACAATCTGTTGGTCAATCAGAACAAATGTTACGTTTAATTGAACAACAACTATCACCATCACATCGAAAACCATTTATACCAAATTATCGACGTTCAATCAATATGAATACTGGTTTTCAACGACCAGGATATGGAGCACGTAAAATGTCACATGCATCATCTTGTCGAAGATCATCAGTATTAAGTCTTCGCAAAAGAGATTCTGAACTTAGTCAAATAAGTGTTACGACAATACACGAAATACAAAATCGTTTTTCTTTGCCAGCAATTTATAAATCACATCGACAATCAATTATAACAACCAATTGATCTAACTTTACTAATATGTGTTTTTATTTTGAATTCTAAAAATATTTGAAACACTTTCTTGAAGTTTCATGTTGTTTTTTTTTACTCAGAGTCTCTATCAATATATTAATATTTTCATTAAAAGAATTTTAAATACAAAACATATAGTACTTTAATTAAATAATTTCACTAAAATTTATAAATTGAATTTACCCAGATCAAACAATCCTATTATAACATCTACGTAGTATGATCTTAATTTCAAGTGTCATATGATTCATATATGTTTTTTTCAGGGCTTCCCATAATGTGGCACATCTGATTTTCGGTTTCTGTTAGCTTACTTTCTTAAGAAAGTCTTTTATTTTTATTTACGTATGCATATTTATTTATAAAAATTACAAAAATAAAATAAAAGCATATAAATATATTCTTAAGAAAAAAAAATATAAAAATAATTTTCCTTTTATTGAATTCGATCATTAAGACGAAAAAAAAATAAACAATTTAAACAAAATTAAATCTACTTCTTCAGTTAATTAAATTATCTATGGAGTGTCAATCAATGCTGGAATTCTAGTGTTGTCTGAGTTAAATTCATAAGATCATGTGTTTTACTAAAAGTTGAATTGAATGATAAAAAAAGAAAAAAAAAGAAAACATAATTTTTGGTGAGTAAATAGTTATATAAAAATGATCAGTGTAAATATTGAATGATCACTTTTTTTCAATGTACGTATCGGTAAAAAAATTTGAATTTTATTCTTATAAAGCTTAATTTAGCAGAAACAAAAATTTAAATAAATATAAAAAGAATTCCAAATAAATAAGAGAGAATGCAAAAGAACATTTGAATAGAAATTCAAAGTATGAATGAGGGAAAAAGAAAATTCAAATTCAAATTTTGTACTAGAAAAGCATGTTTTGCTTTTGCTGGTTTGCCTCTTTCTCTTTTCTCATCGATTGACAATGTTTTTACTGCTGGTGGTGGGTTACAGCATTTTAAAGGAATAGTTATTTACATATATAATTCTTTAAAAAAAAGCTGAACCTTATTTTTATATTTATTTAAATCAATTTGCGTAATCATTTGTAAATCACAAGATAGTATATAATACTTCTACATTTTCATACTAGTTTCAATAAAATTTTGATTAAATTTTGAAACTTAAAATTTATCAAGAAAGTAATGCATTTTAGGTTTTTATTCTAAAAATCTATCGTATCATAGTAGATTAAATTTGATAATAATTAAATAGACAAGACAAAATACTATTAAAATTATGAATTTCATAATTTCGATACTCTTCCTATATTTACTGTATTTATCAACATATATTTTAATATAAAACTTGAACTGATCAATATTCTCGTATGGTTCATTTGATAATCTTTTTGAAAAGCTACAGAAACTATTCTCTAAGCTCAACTAATATGACATTCTAAATCAGCGCAAAAAAAAAACTAAGTGAGTCTATGTACGGTTTACAGAACTTTCGTAACAGGTTTTTCGTCGAAAAATTTACCCATGTTACAAGCCGCCAATTCTTCCTCACTTTGGAAAATATGTGACTTTCTAACTTTTCAAAAGGGGATCATCAAATGACAAATATAAAAATTTTCGCTACTTCAACTTTAATATTAAAGTATTTGTTGAATGATAAAAATAGTAAATATAGCAGGAGTTCCTACCAAGTACATTAGACTTCTATTGCATTAAATTAAACACTCAACTGATAATTTATATCTGGAGTTGGAGTCCATCAAAGAGCTATGAAATTCATAATTTAATTAAAACTTCATGAAATTAGTAGAAACATTTTAGTTTTATCATGTACTTTCGATTGATATATGATTTAGTGGGACGATTTAACTTCCTATACACTTTGTCTCTGTGGACTATCTTATTATTCTAACGAATTCAATTGTATATGAAAAACAAATCATAGAAGAAAATTTTCTATTTGAATGCAAAAATACAAAATTTCGTTCAGTTAATTTTCCGTCCAATCAGATTCAATTGTACTGAAAAAAAAGAAAACCAAAGAATCTTTTTTTTTAGTACAATAGAAATTTTTTAATCAATTAAATTTAATTGAATTGCTCTTTTCTTTTCTTCTTCGATCAATCGTTCTTGATAAAACATTTGACATTTGATAAACATCTTCGATCTTTTAAGTTTTAAAAGTAAAGCAACAAAAAGAAAAAAAGGTTATTCTCACATCATCACCATTTTTAGTGACATAATTCGATAAAAAGGCCATATATATATATATATATTCATCTGATCTTTTCACTTTGACAATGATTAGAAGAAAATAAGTATATGAAGACAACTTGTCAATTTGATGATAATTGAGCCCAACACATATGTATATTTATATATATGTGTGATCATTATGGGAGTGAATGGAGAGGTCACACATTGACATACACACACACACACACCGTCATTGAAAGACTTTTCGTCGTTAATTCTGTTAGCAAATCGATAAGCAAGAGAAAGTGAATATTCGATTAGAGTAGTGAATTTAATCTTCTTGTTTCGCTATACTATTAACTAAGATATAAAATCACACATCATGTCAGGAAATTGTGGGTGACAGTAGAAGAGTAACGAAATGGCTAATCATTAAATGAACCAATAGACTTCATGCTTTCTTTTTCATTTAATTAAAAAATCTGTCGAGCATACGATCCAGTTTTTTTTTGTCTCCAAGTTAGCAATAAAAAATCAAGTCCTAGAATACAAGGTCAAATTCCAAAAAATATGATCACGCCAATGAACAGATTGTTGTACATTGCATGTTGTTGATGAATTTCTTTTGTTTTCATGTCATGATTAGCGCTATAGATAGCATAATCAGGTGAGAAAAGCTTTATATTAATATTAAAAGAAGAAGAAGAAGAGAGAAGATGTGAACTAAGTTAATGATGACAGTAATTGTCGAAGACAAGATTCTTTTTTTGTCTTTGTTGTTTCATCATCATGTCATTTAATTTTTCTCTTGCCTTCTTTTCTTCTTTCTTTTTTTTTTTTGAAGTGAGTTTACTTCGAAAAAGACTCGTTCAAGCTAATTGACTTTTCACAGCAGGCAATAGAGAAGAAGAAGAAAAAAAGAGTAAGTTGCTCGACTCTGTCGTTACAGAAACCGCTAATTAGAATAGAACAGACAGAATGTGTCACATCAAAAAAGAAAAAAGTCATCCACTCAATCTTCTCAATGTATGACGGCAGATGTAACGGTGTTTAAGAATACTAGCCTACTTATATTTCTATTTAAGAAGAAATCTAATTTAATCATAGAGAAAAAAGACTAATTTGATCAACATTAGATACAGACAATCAAATCGTGATGATGCATTATCTATCTATTTTACTTAAGTGACCATCATGGGACTCTTTTCATGAAACAAAGATATTATTATGTCCAGCGAGATATTTAAATTTATTTTGTTTTTTCTCTAGAGTAATCTGATTGTATAAAAAAAAAAAATGTTCTTTGGTATCATCGAAAATTTTCATTATAATCATATAAGCATTCATTATATAAGAAAATCCATATGAAAAGTTTAATTTATTGAAAAATAGTTCAAAATAGTATTAACCAATAGTCAATGATAGCACCGATTTGAATAGATCATTTCGTTAAGCTTAGTCAAAAAAAAAAATTATTTCTGTTCGATAATCAAAACCTAAAAACAACATTATTCAGTCCAAGGAGACTTCTGACAGCCTGACCGGAAATGTAAGTACATAGACAGATCGATACAAAAACTTCAACATTCATTATAAATGAACTATAAATGGGAAGGTCATGTAATGCAACTTAAGATTATGAATAGTCTCTTACTTGAACATTTTATTTAAATTCGGTGAAATACTTTTTATTATCATTTCTAGTGCTTTTATAATTCTAGTAACAAAAGAGTTCTATCAGGTACAAAACTTCAGTATATTCTACCTTCTTCTAAAAACAATGACACGAGAAAAAAAAATAACTTTAAGTAATTTGTTTATAGCCATGAATAAAAATGTCACGCTAGTCATTTATGTATTAGAATAAACACAAACATATTCATTATTTCTATAATTAAAATTTGGTTAATAATGTTATTTAATATGAATATTTCAATAAAGTATATCTAACAAACATTGTAGAATATATTATAACTTAATTTTTATTTCTTATATGAAACAATTATGTAAGCATGACAAAATATAATTAATAAAAAAAGAAAAGTACACATATATTAGTTATTCTAATAAAAATTTTGTTTTCTTTTTTTTTTTTGTGATCCATGTCAAAATACTTACTAGTTTCTAATTGGTATAAGAAAAAAAAGATGATGAATTAATTTCTTTTGTTTGTTTCTCATATTTTCATTTAATCTCCTTTAAAATAATTACATAGTGTTGATGAATCTAGAAAAGAAAAATTCATTTATTCTTTAATACGTCGATCCAATTTTTTGACAGCAATAATGATGAATAAATTGGCCCGCCTTATTCATTGGTCATATTAGCCCATAATTACATCCACCTTTACTATTCGTCGTATCGTCGCTTTTTTGACGAATAGAAAAAAAAACGAGAGCGAGAGCGAGAGAGAGAGAAAAAAAGCAAGCGTAGGAAAAAGAGTGACGTTGTTGATTAATGTTTTGCTTCTTCTCTTTCTGCTCATTTCACGTCCTTTTTATTCTTCATCGTCGCACAACTAACCTATTCAGCACGGTCATTATTAGATTATTCATTAAATAAATTAAAAAAACAACGGACTAGTAAGAGGCGAATAAAACGAGACAAGAAAAAAAAGACTTTATCATTATTATTACGACTACATTCATATTACGACAGAAAATATCTAGAATGAAAAGTGGTACAAGTAAAACAACAATAACAACAACAAATTCTATGCCATTGGTAGCAACAACAAGTGATGATTTATCCGATCCCAATAATCTTAAAGCAATTCATTCAATTGAAGCTATATTAGGTATTAAAAATGGTGATAATCATCATCAACAACATCCTTTTTCTTCCCATCTTTTACCATCATCATTAGATTTTCATCAACAAAATAAAAAACGTCATTTAAATGAACATTATCCTGATAGTAAGCATTAAAATAGAACAAATAAAAATAGAAAATTTCCTAATTATTTTATTTTTACTATAGTGGTTAAATCTGCGCGTCGTGTTAGTGATGAAACAGATGTATTAAGTAATAGTAAAAGTAATGGAAATTCAGAAGATGATCTCGGAGATTTAGATGATGACAATGATAGTAATGATCATTGTTTAACTAATAATCAACATAATTCAAAAAAGAAACATCGTCGTAATCGTACAACATTTACAACATTTCAACTGCATGAACTTGAACGAGCTTTTGAAAAATCTCGTAAGTTATTCTTATCTTTCATTTGATTTATTTGATTATCTTTTTTCTTTTTGCTTTATTTTTAGATTATCCCGATGTATACAATCGAGAAGAATTAGCAGGCAAAATTAGTTTACCTGAAGTACGAGTACAAGTATGGTAAGAAATGACACAATCTATTGAGTCTATTAAGAGTATAGAAAAAATTCTCATAATCGAGAAAACGATTGAATTGAAATGACTATGGATATAAATACTTAAGTATAATTTAATATTAGGTTTCAAAATCGTCGTGCTAAATGGCGTCGACAAGAAAAAGCCGAAGCAAATACATTAAAAATCAATCCAGATTTTCCTATGTCAAGTTTTCCAGTAACGTCTCGAAATATGACAACTGCATCTTCATCATCTCCGTCATGTTCATCATCAGTTCCGTCAGCATTATCAATGGATCCATGGCTTGTTACACCATTTACAACATCAAATTCATCATTTTGTACGAATACAAATGGTTCAAATAATCCTGGTGGTATACAATTTTTTCCAACAAATTGTAATGTATCAACACTTTATCCAACATCATCATATTCAACACCACAACTTCATCATTCATATGGTTCATTTTCCTCGGATACAAATGAAATTCTAAATGAAACAAATAATAATAATAATACTGATTCCATTGCTCATTTACGTATTAAAGCCAAAGAATATATGAGTGCCATTATTGGGACAACAAATCATGCAAAAAATCATCTTGTGTGGCCTCAAGGTGTATAAGAACATAAAGTTTTTCCTTTTTTTTTTTGACACTATGTATGCAGAGAGAATTTCCTATTGTGCTGCTATGATTTGTTTTTTTTTTCTTTTCATTTATATATAAATATAATTCAATGAATTAGCTAAGTATTTCAATACATATATTTTGCTTTGTTTCTTTTATCATCAATTTAGTTAAAAAAGAAAAATAAGTAAGTCTATGTAAAAGTATAATTGCTGACAGACGTCATCATTATTGCTTCGTTTTTTTTTTCTTATTCTTTCTCGTCTCTACTAATTCATCGTGAATATAATGACGATCAATTTTTGTATATAGCAAGCAGTTAGACGCACGCGACGAGATTAATAGGGAAGGTAAGAGACCGACTACATAGGAAAAAAGCAAACGAAGCAATAATGATGACGTCTGTCAGCAATTATACTTTTACATAGACTTACTTATTTTTCTTTTTTAACTAAATTGATGATAAAAGAAACAAAGCAAAATATATGTATTGAAATACTTAGCTAATNAAAATTTCTGAAAGTTTCTTAAGTTCGATATTAAAAGGTTTACATAACCCTTACTATTTAGCATCAATAAATCCCATTTTTCACGGGCTTTCATTTGGTATAAAATTCATCATATCACCTATTTGAAATTATAGCGTTACCCCCCTGGAATAATATTTTTTTCAACCGTGTATATGTTTTAAAGCCTAACTTTAATTATAGTATAATTCATTAATCTATCATATACACAATAGTAAAAAGATATATAACTGTTAAACGGCGACCCCTTTCGTTCAGTCACCGTCACTATCTTTCACTTATGCATGTACTTTTTTTTTTGTCTTTTCTTTGTTTTCTTATTTCTATTCGACCAAATAAAACCCGTGGTTATTATTTTTTTGATCATTTCAAGTAAACTGTGGAATCTTTATATATATATATATCTTTATTTTAAATAATAAATAAAATAAGTGACAAGCAAAACAAAAAACTAAGATAAACAAGATAATGATAATAATATTTTTTAAGACGAAAAATCTATTAAAATTTTAGCTTTTTAATTATTTATTTATTTATAATAAATATAATTCCTTATTTTATTTGTTATTGATTTGTTTATTTTCTATATTTACAATTGTTTAAGATACTTCTTACGACTATCGATTATAAATTAAATACTTTATTTTGTTCTTTTTGTTTTTAAAAATTGAAAAAAAAATATGACTTCATCTACTGTCACTCAACATGCTACACAACCATTAAATTTTGGACCTGAATGGTTTGTAAAGAACAAAAACAATCTATTTAGAATTTGTTTTTTATTTTTTATCTTTTTTGTTGCATAATTAGGCTTCGAGCATTATCAACACCGGATTCAGCAACGTCAATTACATCATCAAATGGTGGTGGTAGTGGAAATATATTTAAATTTTCAGCAACAAAATATCGTTATTCAAAAGATGAGATTTTAGCATTACGTGCTAATGTTTCGGAACGTTTAAATGAAGCTGTAAAAAATGAAATTATAGAAAATTTAAAAGATATTGAAAGTGTTTATCGACCGAATATAATGGATCCATTATCATTAACAGCACCAACTTCCGAAGAAACTGTAAGTTTTTCAAAGAGAAAAATAAAACAAAACTATTTCTTAATTAAGGCTAAAATGAATGCATTATCAAGTTATATATCTGGTCGAACACCAGGTGGTGCTGGTCGTGCTGGACATAATTCTCAACAATCACAACAAGATTCACGAAATAATCGAAGTAGTGGTTCAATATCAAATGGACGAGGTGGTTCAAGAGGTCGTGGTGGACGTGATCATACTTATGGATCAAATCGTCCCAATAATAATAACAATAATAATAATTCAGATGATAATGGTGAAAATGGAAATACTGGCGATGAAACATCTGGACAAACATCATGGTCTCGTGGTAATTATCATCCACGTGGTGGATCATTTGGAAATCGAATACGATCTTATGATGATCGGTACGTAAATCAAATTAAATTTCAGGAAATTCTAAATTTAAAATTGTTTACAAGCAAAAGTAATATGTTGAAATGTAAATCTTAATTTGTGCAAAAATTTAAATAATACGATCTTATTAAAAATTTTCTAGAAAGTTTATTAAGATATTAATATGAATATCTTATGTATTGAATGAATAACTCGTACTTATTTAGTTTTGTTGAATTTTAATCATAGTTTATAATTGATTTGTCTAGAGAACAATCACAAACATTTCGTCGTGGTAGTACACGTCAAACGTCAGATGGTTGGCGTCGATCAAGAGGTGATGATGATGATAATAATCAACAAAGTGAAGATTCATCAACAATAATCAATAGTTCAACTTCATGGACATCTCGAGGTGGACAAACAAGACGTGGTGGTGGTGGTGGTAGTAGTAGTGGATCAATGGAACAGCGTACAAAATCAAATGATAAATGGAATTCTAATGATGATCGACCTGGTATTAAAAAATAGAGTTTTATCTTTATTTATGAATTATTCGTTTAAGGTCCATCGAATAGTTATGAATCAAATCAACAACGTAGTGGTGGATGGCGAACAAATTCATCTGTATCTGATCGTGATTTGAATTCACGTCGTCCACAACTAAAACGAGATCGTAAGATTTTATTGATGTTCATTATAGATAACATCTAGTATTGAGATTTGAGGATCACTAGATACTTTTGTATTATAAATATTTTTCTTGGAATTGTTATGAGATTTTTAAATTGATTTAGGCATGCCGGAATGGATGGATGATAATAATGATGATGATGATAATCATTTAAGTAATGCAACATTTGAACAAGATGGAACATTTACTAGATCATCAACAGCTCGACAAAATAATAATGATGAACAACAGCAACAAACACAATCACAACCAACATCTGATGAATCATTATCACAAAGCAATACTGTATAAATATAATTTTTATTTTAATTCAAAGAGAAAAAATTTTTTGTTTCTATTTAAAGGATTCATTACGACAGAAAGAAGAAATTCAACCTGAAAAATCAACACTTAAAGTAGATACAGCTGGTGTTAATGTTCCAGTTGTATCTGAACCTATTGGTAAATTATTTTTTCCTATGAAATTCTATAAACTTTTTTTTTGCAAACTCTAGTATCTCAACCAACACCTCCCATACAACAATTTCTTCCATCATGGGATGATGATTTTGATCAAAGTGTTGTTGCAACAACTGTAGTCGAATCAACACTTGCTGAAGTATGAAAATAACTTAACAAAAATATAATAAATTTTCTCTATGAAATAATTATTCTAGGATCATGATTACTCACCACCAATATCAACTCATCCAACACCTCGTCATATTTCAATTGAACCAACATCACATACTGTACCTAATATTTCACAACAACGAACACAAGTCATTATTGATGATAAACAATGGTTTTATAAAGATCCACAAAATACAGTACAAGGACCTTTTTCATCTGCTGATATGGAACGTTGGTTTGCTGCTGGATATTTTACTGTTCTTTTACCTGTTAAACGTATGGGTGAAACACAATTTTCAACTATACAACAATTGACAAAAGAATTAGGTCGTTTACCATTTCGTACCGATATATCATCACATCCATCAACACCTGTACAAAAACAACAACAATCGATTGTATCAGAACCACAAAAATTCAATCCATTAGCATATACAACATCATCAACAGCAAATAATACTTTTATTGATGATTATCTAATGCAACAAACACAATCAAGACCAAATATACAGCAGTCATTGATGTTCAATAGGTATTTTCTTTGATTAAAATTTATATGTAAAAAATGAAATTAAATATTTCTTTTTTTACAGATTTTACTTTCTTTTACAAAAGAAGATTAAGGTGTATTCTAGATTTTATTACCGAGAAATAAGCTTTATCGTTTCTGTAAATACTTTATTAAAAAAAAAATGAATAGAACTACTATCGATACAAAGTCTCTCAACATAAACTAATACTTGTCATGATATTTAATTAGGCAAAAAAAAATATCCTTTGATATAAGATACTATTTATTATAATTTACTTTAAATATATTTCAAAAAGATTAATAAAAAATTGTTGTGCAATAAGTACATTTTGACATTAGAGAAGATCTAGAGCTTTCTATAACGAAGAGGGGATTTAATGAGCATGTCATCTTAATTTGTTTTTTTTTTTTATTTTTATTTTTCAAGTCGAGATGATCTTCTATATTATGCACATTATTTGGAGTTAATCGCTTTATTATTCAATAGATTAGTCGGTACTTCATGAGAAATATTTGCCGATAGACAAAAATGATCGAGTTTTTTATCTACAAAAAAGCAAACCCCAATTGAAGTATTATAGAAAAGCATCAACTTGAAAAAGGAAGGAAGGAACAATACTTCTGCCCTTCAGCTATTTTGTAGTATGAAGTGTTGCCAAGCGGCTAATTGAATAGCTCGATATCTTCCCTATAACTATGAAAGCCTGTAATTCCAGGCAGAAAGTCAGTCGAATGCAAAGTTCTTGCATCTAATTGCTTGAGCTCTCTATACGCATTAACTAACTATAAGAACAGATGTATGTCACAACGTAGTCACCATTCTATCGTACAGGTAATTTAAGATTTGTAAATTTTATCATGGAAACTAACACAAATTGAGTTCTCTACATGTGCAAAATTTCATATCAAAATTCGATAGTTTACACGAGAACTCTTCCAAGTGCTCGATAGCTTTTGAGTAAAGACTATGTGCATTATGTAAATCTAAATGAACTATGAATACTCAGGAAAAAGTTTGTATCGTAATAGCGTGTCTTTTAAATCGACAGATTTCATGTTCTTATTTTAAGATAGAAACCAATCAAAAGATTTAAAACTTTTACATTAAAATACTTTTGTTAAAGTTTGCTTCTAAGCAAAGTTTTAATATCGTAACTCAACAAATTCTTTTTCATAATATAAAATAATCAATCTAATACATTTGATAATATTCAAAGATTAATTAATGAGATTTTTATTTTATCTTTAGACAAACATCTATGCCAGTATCAACAAACGATCGAAAACCAGTATCATCTTCATCGAATATATCTCCTCAATTACAAGCATATTTTAATTCTCAACAACAACAACAACAACAATCATCATCATCATCATCATCTCTTTTTTCATCAAATTTAGTTAATGATCCAGCAATAATTTATCAACAACAATTACAACGAAGTTTCTCATCAACAAATCAACAACAACCATCAAATTCAATGTTATATGATGATATGCAACGTTCATATCGTCATTTACCATCACAAACAACATCAACAAATAATTCATCATATTTTCCTTCAAATATTTCTCTATCTCAACAACAAACGAATGATAATATAATGGCACGTTTATCTCAAGCCATGCAAACACACGGTAAACAACAACAAGAAAAACTTGACGAACAACGTCGTATTGAAGAACAACGTCGTATTGAACAACAAAGACGTGGATTAGAATTTGAACGTTTAAAATTATATCAACAAGCTGAACAAATACGTTTACAACATGAAGAAGATGAACGACGTCAATATGAACAACAAGAATTACGTAAAAAACAAGAATTAAATAATAATAGACAAATGATTTTTGATCAATTAACAAAAACAAATGATAATAAAAAACAATCGACTATTGATATGGATCCATTTTTAGCTTTTCAACAATCAATTCAATATCAAAAAGAACAACAAGCAAAAATTGAAGCACAACAGTAATAAAATATATTTATTTTCATATTGTTTTCTTTTGTTTATTAAATATTGAATTTTTGACTTTGTAGAGCAGAAAATATTCGTCGATATCAAGAAAAATATCGTGAACAACCTCAACAACAAACAATGTATAAATTACCTGAAACAACTAATTGGACTCGACATCCATCTCAGACTAATGATTTAACACAAACATTTAATTTTGCTGAAATTCAAAAACAAGAACAGGAAAGACGTTCGAGAGAAGCAGCTGCTTTTGCTAATCAATACGTACGTCAAAATCTAACGAATAAAAATTGCTAAAAATTTTATTTTATTTTAATGATCATGTCTATGACTTTTTTGTAAAATTAAAATGATGTTCGAATTCGATACTTTTTTTCATTAGTTCGTTATCGAACTAACGTAAAGCATTTGTGACGACTTCTAGCATGAAGTCTCATATTAAGCTTTGAAAGGGTTTAATTAGTAAAATTATCGTAGATTTTATGCTACAATAAATTCTATATTGATATGTGCTGAACCCAAATGTTTGAAGTTTAGAACAACAAACACACTATCCAATCATTTCAGGTTCGACTGAATACATATGAATGAGCTACTTTGACTGTAATCCACCGTTCGTGGATATATCGGGCCCGCAAGCAGGTCTCGGTGAGATTAGAAATGCCTAGAAGCATTCGTCTCCGTGCATCTTTGAAGACAAGATATAGTCGTTTTACTGAATTTTCGACTCATTCATAGGTATTTACTGAAAAGTCAAATAATAGAATTTTGATCTGAAACTTTGCCCATAGATAGATCTAATAATTCTTAGAATATCTTGAAAGTTTCAGTCGAAAAGAACATTCCTTTGTCGAAATATTGAATTTCGATAAAGTAGTCATTTGCCACAAAAATCGAATTAACTTGAAATTTCGATGACTGGTTAGAGTTGGAATAGCTCCTATATTTGTCAACTCTTTCTTAACGATATTCCGAGATGATACTTGTATATATGCGATATATATATCCAAAAAGTGAGTGAAGCGAAGATCACTGGTATTGAATGATTGAGAAAAATTCGCCCATCTTTCTTTTCGATAATGTTCGTTTCAACCATGACTTACATAGTCGTCCCGAACAGTTTAAACCAAACTTTAAAACTCCATATTTAAATACTCGAAATAAGACATTGACCAATACGGATGTATTCGTCATGTTTTGTTTCCGAGATACATTTGATTTGAATTACTTCAGTTCTCATTCATTTGTGAAAGATATAAATAAATAGTTGAATCAAACTACGTTCAAAAAAGATTCTATTTACGTATCTTAAAATAAAAATAAAAAATTCACTATTTTAAAAAATTTTGTTTGATTCGAAATTTATTTATAACTTTTTTGTTCCTAATTAATTTCTATTTAATTAGGGTAATTCTCAGACTTTACCTATACAAAATTCCGCTTCATCATCATCGACCAATAAATCGGGTTCATGGGCTCAAACATTATTTGCCGGTAGCAATAGTGGTAATAGTAATGTTCCATCGACATCAAGTCATATATTGTCTGATCATGATACAAATGAGAATACATTAACTGATTCTTCATCTATAGCATCTTATAATCAACAGGCAACAAATGCGGTACTATCTCTTTTAAATATTCATGTATGTTGTATTGTGATTAAATCATGTTTTGTTTATCTAACCTATTAATCTATGAATGGTCTTCTATATATATATATATATATGCATATTAGAATAAATGAAAATAGTTTTTTTCAATATTTTTATGTGTTTTCTTTTTGTATTTGTAGCCTAAATCTCGATCGGTAACTAATCAACAAGCAATATCATGGAATGGACCTAGTAACGCATCTAATACATCACTTCAAGATATTCAAAGACAACAACAACAAACACAGGTAAGAGAAACATTTTTTATAGATATTCTTATCTTACTTTTGATTCATTCTAGAACGAAGCAATACAACAACAACAATCACCTCATATAACATCTGGTCATTCATCAACATCGACACCTGTATGGACTGGTAATGTTCAACACTCCATTCCATCTCAACAATCATCATCAGCATTCTTATGGGCTAATCAAAATTCATCATCATCAAATAAACCTATAACAACAAATACCAATAAACCATCGTATGTATCAACTATTCTGTAGAATATCAAATTTATGAATGCAACAGATGTTGTTGATATGTTTTTTTTTTTCATTTCAATATCATGACATAATTCAATACACAAGATATTGAATATATAATAAACTCTATCGTGATTAATTTATGTAAATAAAATATTCAAAGAGTTGATGAAACTCTTAGAATCGTTTGAATTAGAGTTGTATCAAGAATTTTATTCATACTATTTCAAATAAAGATTGATTAACATATTGCTTTCAGTAATTTAGTACTTTACTAAATATAATAATGATCTATTTTTGGTAAGATTTTCAACGGTTTTCTTTTGCATATTTATAATTATAAACTCTACATTCTTTTTTTGCTTACAGACAAGCAGAAAACAGCGATTTATTCTAAGTATATAAGGACTAGGCATGTGAAATTTTTGGGTTACCTGAAGTTCGTCATTAGAACTTTTGACAATAGTTGATGATAAGTGGAAGCCCTAAATTTTTTGCCATATATTTAACTTTAGAATTATAGATCAGTGAGACAAGTTCGGCTTCGTTCGCTAAAGTTGAAGAGAAGTCGTGATCAATAGCAATCCTTCTTGCAACGAAGCTTAAAACTCAAGAAAAGAAGAAGGTTATGACTCGATGAATCTATCAATATGTAGTTCCCTAACGCAGCTATTTAGACTATAAATTTCATCTGAGAGTTCAAGAAAAGTTGTGGATATTTTACATAATGATAGGTTAGCCGGATTGTGATCTCGTTTCCTTTTTACGAGGAACAGCAAAGGATTCATAAGTAGCTTTTGAAATTTTAGTAATGCTAATTTGTAGATGTTGTTGAGTTATTGACTGATATAATAATCGTTTGGGCTAATGGTGCAGAAGTGGGTGTGAGGGTGTGGATGTTGCTTTAGTGGGTGTGGGTGTGGGATCGGTTGATATGAGTGTGGGTGCGGGTGTATGGTTGTGGACGTGTGTGTCTGAATGTGAGGCATGTGGCAGTGGGGGTAGGTGCTTGCTTCAATCTCGTCAATCTACATACCTTACACAAAAATTTTTATTTACCCTTAAAAACCCCATTAGCCCGAATAACTATTATATCAGCTAATGACTCACCAAGCTCTACAAATTGGCATCATTAAAGTTTAAAAAGCAGTTTATCGATCATTTTCCTGCTCTTCTCAATCTATAGAACTCATTGTGAGAACTTCAGTCAGCAGTGTATTTCTTTATTGAATTCAATAGTACCAGTTCAAAACAGTGTTCATTACTTATTTCTTCGTTATTTATGCATTACCCCTCATATATGAATTTGATATAATTTTTTGTTTAAATTAAATATATAGCACCCCATGGACAGAATTAAAACCCACATCATCATCGTCATCATCAACAACAACAACAACTCCAACATCTGGAAAAATAAATCTAACTAATGATGAAACAAACAAAAATGAGCATGAAGCAAAATCTGTATTTCACACGGCACGTACCCAAGATGTTCTATCGAAATGGACTCAAACTCAATTCAAAGATGGTTTAAAAGATGTTGATGGTAGATAAAACAAGACATTCTTTTTTTCTCTAAAATACTTTTTTTCATTATTCAAGTACCAACACTTGTTCAATTATTAAAAGATATTGATAATGCTGGTGAAATTGTTGAATATGTACAACCATATATAGGAACAGTTAGTAAAGCTAAAGAATTTGCCAATGATTTTCTTTTAAAACGAAATCAATTAGCTAATGCTGAGGTTGATGAATATTTTTAATAATTATTAAAAATCTTTTTTTTTTTTCTTTCAAATTTAGCCTGATTTGGATAATGAACGTTTAAATGAATTAGTTATGGCACCAACATCTTCTAATGATAATAGTGGTAGTGGTGGTGATGAAGGTTTTCAATTAGCATCAAGTAATGGACAAAAGAAAAAAGCAAAAAAAATGAAAGGTCAAAAAGTTGATGCTAAACAACTCGGTTTTATGGTTAATAATCGACCAGAACAACGAGATGATATTGATAAAGTACCAATATAAAAATAAAAAATAAGAAAACATTATAAAATTTATCTCTTATTTTCACTATGTGTATATATTTTATATCTTTTATCTCTCTTGTCATTTCCGAACGTATGGTTTTTTTTTAAAAATCCATTGATAATACGTGCGGTTTCCTATGAGCTTTTTAAAAGTGTATACAGTTTTTTGTCCGATTATACGTCACTTTTATTATATAATTCTTATCGTTGAAAGCCTGTTTATTGAGTCATTTGTTTTGTTTTGTTTTTTTTGTTGTTGTCTGATGTTGTTGGTTTTGTTCAACGATTCTTTATTCTATTATTATTTATAAAAAACTAAAACCCGGACAGACAGAGAGATAAAATGAAAATGATTATATTCTGATTTGTTTTGTTTTTTCTCGAATTGTCTATAGGTAAGTTTATGAAATGTATAACGTTTTTAGATTATGGCTGATTTAGATGATGAACGACTCTTACAAGATCCTGTCTTGGTGCGTTTGGAATTTCATAAAAATTTTCTTTGTTTAATAAGAGAAGAATATGAAAGATATGGTAGATCTATGCTAAGTTGAATATGAAATCATTTAACACATTTTCACATGTCTTGTCAATACATGGTAAATTTTCGAGAAGAAAAAAGCTAAATTAATGAATTCTATGGATCATAACGAATAAATTTTGATTTATCTGCATTCACTACAAACATTTTCTGTCAAGTTTGTATAAGTCTAAAACATTTTGCACTCTTGGAAAATTTAGGTAGAAAAAACTCACACAAATTATGATAGAAATGTGCACAAGTACTGTACACATCTCTAACATGAACATATATTGTTCTATTTATCACTTTTAGAATTTTTCAACTAGAATAGAATTCAGAAATAATAAGATACGTGTAGAATTTCTACACGATAGACTAGTGGCAATGTTAGAAACTTTTTTGTCGGTCAGATTGAGGGGCCATCGAATCCAAAAGTTTCGGATTCGAATGAATTCAAGTCTAGGATCACTCTAACAAGCTCTCTCGTCAGAGCATAGGGTACGAACCCTTGTTGTAAAATACTATATTATTATCCTTCTTTGACAAACGACATTTTTATTTTAAAATGGATTATTTGATAAAGAGTTTTTAGTATTCAATTTTATTATTTCGACACCAAAAATATAGAAACGTAATATTTTACTTTATTTTTCTTTAGAGATTAAAAGCAGCACTTCATGCAGCATGTGGTAAAATTTGTGAACAATTACAAACACAATCAAATGTTACTGTAGACAAACAAGTCGTAGCTGCTATTGGTGATGTCACATTTCAACAAATCGAAACATTTTGTCAAGATCTTGATGCATTTTCAAAGTAAAATGGCTTCTTCTTCTTTTTCCAATTTAAAATTTCCATTTTATTTAGACATGGTAAACGAATGACAATTAATGTAGATGATGTACGTCTTCTTTGCCGTCGTAATCCTGGTCTTCTCGATAAGCTTGATGATTTTCAACGTTCATTAAAACCAATGAAAGCAACAAGTCGATCGACAAGTAGTCGAAGTAATATATCGTCTCGATATGATGATCATAATGTTGATATAACTGTCGTTGAATCATCATCAGATATGGATGACATAAATTGATAGATGAAATGTTAAAAACTATATCTACACGTTGTCTTTTTTGTTAAATAAACATATCTTATGGTTCATCTTGAAGTTCATATTGATGAATATAGAGATAAATTTGAAAGAATATGTTTCGTTTTCTTTTTGTTTTTGAAAAATCGTTTGATATATTATTAAGATATGGTCAATAGACATTATAAGCTTTTATGATGAATGAAAATAACGAATGTTCATTGAGTTAAATATCAACGGTCTGATTTTATATATTAATAAACATAATTATACTATTTTGTATAATCTAGTAGGTGTCAACATTATTTTTTGTTATTCTTTGTTTATGGATCCAATCAATCAAATGGTTTCTTTCTATCGTCTGAATTTAAAACACACAAAAAAAAAAAAAAAACGAAACTTTTGAATAAATAGATTTTTTATGAATTATTATATTTAATAATTTTATTTGGTTTTACTTGAAAATTTCAATAATTATGATAAATTCTCTTATTTCATTATCCTTCTTAGATAAAAATCTCTTACGTCAATACTTTACACATGATAAAAAAAGCCTAATCCATCACTTCAACGACATCGATTATTTTCTTCTTCTTTTTTTTTCTATGCATAATACAATTCATAGAAGTACTTTTTTTTCTTTCGTCTACAAGAAAACAAAAACGAGGAATTATTTCAATATCCAAAGATAATAATCAATATTGTAAGCAACTTAAATAATTCTGCTTTTTAATTGTGTCTAATAGATTTCAATGGTTATGCAAGAGCGAATAATAATGTATAAGAACGAGTCATCTCGTCCGTCAAAATCATATAATGTATTCATACAGGAAATTCGACGTTTATTTAAAGTGATATGCCTGCAAGGCGTTTAATGCATCTATCGACATTATTAAAAAAAATCTACTACGTAGTAGAGACGTGTCTTTATTGCCAATAGCATTATCGAAAATGGACAATGGCTTATGCCTTTCATGTATTTTTTTTTCTGTACTTTTACAGTACCAACAGAAATCATTGATAGTGATCTATTGCCACCAATCGTATAGCGATATGATTAATAATGTCCTTGTTAGTAATAGTAAAACATAGCGATAAAATATATATAATAAAAATTACACGATAGAGAAAAAAGCCCAGCTGTTGTATGAAGATATTATCATACTGATGTTCGATTCTAGGACTAACTAATTGAGATTTACTGATTATGAAAAGAAAAGAAAAAAAGAAATAGTCGTTAGAGAAATTCATTTACTATAGATTGCCTTTGATATATATTGATTGATTCTTTTCTTGATTTCGGATTTAGTTAAGCTGAAGAATAATTATCAAGTAGAATGTTGATTATGTGTGAAATCTAATTCTTTCACTTGAAAATTAAGTGACTCTTCTCATTTTCATTTTTAGCTACATAAGTTGTCATCATTGTTATATACAATATGAGAGAGATTGTTCAAGTATTTAAGGATTAGATGAGTTCTTCTTTTTCGTTCATTGTTACCTGTCAAATGAAAAAAAGAACTAACTTTATGACAGCATTCATTATTATACTATCTTATTCTTTACAAACAATGTAAGTCATTCCCTTAAGATTAACACGCAACAAAAAAAAAAAAAGAAACGAGTTAGATCACTTCAATCTATTCTATAATCCTCTCTTCTCATTCGTTTCTTTCATTTTCTCTTAGTTAGTTTATACATACAGGTGAAAGACAGAACATGCGAGATTTTCTTTCACTCTCTAAATATTAAATAGACTGACACTCGTGCTGCACGAAAGAACAGGAAACACTAGACGTATGTATTGATGAATAGTAGGTGGTCGTCCATTAGGATGAGTAGCTCTCGGGGTCATTTGAGTGGGCACCGTCAACACTATTCTATTCTCTTACTCAACACTACTTCAGAGTCTAGCCATCATCACCATCGTTTATTCTCTCTCTCTCCTACGTCTAGGTCGTTCTTTTCTTTTTTTTTTCAATCATTCTAATCGTCACCTCAGTTGTTTTTCTTTTTTTGATATACTTCATCGAACTGTCGGTCTTGTCTTAATCGAACATCGAATATAAAGATCATCTATTCATTCTTTTTCTCTCGTTTGCACTCCTTTCATCTATTAAACGACAATCTACAGGTTATATTAAAAGTAAGAAACACTTGATTGTTATCAAGCTCATTTTTGTCCTTCTTCACGCCTAGTTACTCTAGTAAATGATGAGTTCAATTTATGTCGATGAAATTTGTCAGATAGATACACAGGAAAAAAAAAATATGGTCATCAACCAAAAAAACAAACAACCATGAATATAATACATATAGATAGATAGATCGATAATGTAATGTTAGGTTCGAACATATATTTTTATATGTCATTTACACATTTACTTCGTTGAATGGGTTAAACTACAATAAATTGAATAGTGCGAGATAGTTCTTGACATAAAAATATAACGAATGTTATATATTAATCGAGAATATAATATTCATTGACTTTTAAAGGACAATATGAATATAATGTTTTCACATCATTACAGCTAAGATTTGATTTCAGACATGAGTGAATAGCTCTTCTAATTACTTTTCTTTTTGTGTATAGTTCAACTTTTAAAAGAAATCAATTTTCTCTTCTTCTTCTTCTTCTTTTTTATTATTTGTGATTGCGTTTGTACTCTCACGGGTTTCGCGCGTGCGTGAATGTTACTGCTCATTTTCTTTCTTTTTTTTTTTGTACGATCGAGCGTCTTCTGACCTCCTCTCATCTCTCTCTATATAAGAAGTGTATACGCACGTCATCACCACGCTTCTCTTTTTATGATTATATAACTTCGATCTTTCTTTTGCTCTCAGTTGGTTACTGTTGTCTTCAACAGATAAATATCTAAACCTGACTAGTAAGTTCGAATCAGTTATGTTCCGTTTTTTTTATCATGCAACATGTTGAGATTCTTTGTTTATTTGAACATTTTGTTTAAGAACAACAAAAGAATAATATGTCAGACAGACACCAACTGAGTGTCTAATTAGTCTTCATATGCTGAATTCATCGAGAATAGTTTTAGACTTTATTGGAAACTAGAGTGAATATCCTTGTCACATTATTAATCCCCCAAGGAGTTATTTCTGTTCTTATTATTATTTGTTGATAGTACTTTTTTCTTTTTTCTGATGTTCTCGTTCTATTCCTTTTTTTTTTTTTTTTTGCTCGTTTATTATTGGGAAGATGCCATTTTAGTAGAAGATGTATGCGTTCATGCATGTGGATCTATCGCCTTTATTGATCTTAACACGATGAGAAGCAGATAATTATTCAAGTATATGTAAGTAAAATAGATGATGGTGAAGAAAAATTTCTATCTATGTGCATATAAACATATAACAGGAAGCTGAAGAATGACCTTGTTTCAAGTATGTAAAATAAAATCGAATACATTCAAATTTTTATTTTCTATTTACGTAGGATTGAAATATATAGTCAAACATTCTTGTAGAAAAAGGAAAAAAAAAAAAGAATTTTCGTATATATCAAGAATGTATTTTTCCATTCCCATGTTCATTTTTCTATAATTTTAGCATGTCTAAGGTATCTCGTAATCTAATTGGTGACATGTTCATTTCTTTTCCGCTGTGTCAAATTGAACATAGTGACAGTTCATTTATCCAGCTGTTGCAGAAAGGCGAAATTTTTTTTTTTCTTTTTTTTTTCTACTCTTCTAGATCATTATTTTCTCTTGTTTTCTCTCTGTTGTTCACCTTCGCATTTATATATATCAATACATACATTCGCACATTCAATATACAAGAATAACATGCATAAAAAAATCGAACAACTATTTCTTCTTCTACTTTTAATGCTAAAAATTATTTCAATAAAAAGTCAACAACAACAATGTCAAACAATAACATATTATGAATGTAAAAATATTGGATATAATGAAACATATCTACCTAATAAATTTAATCATCAAGATCAAAAAGATGTTGCACTCGTGGTAAGAAAAAAAAAAAACAACACTAAAAAATCTTTTTCTTTCAATAGCTAAATGTTTTTCGTCAGTTTTTTTATAATATTATAATTTTGATTTAATATCAAGGTTGAAATATATTATTATATATATGTATCGATAATAATTATTCATGTCATCTAGACAGATAAGAATGTTTTACATTTGCCCTCCTACAATGTGCTAATCGATCTCTTATAGAATAGGTGTAAAACATATATGAATATTTGTTATTCTAGTGTACCCTAGCGGCAAAGTCGTCGTTTGACATTTGTCTGACCTTATAAATGATCTGACAAATAAACAAATGTATATTATGATATCATTAGACTACAGCAAATGATTGTGTCAATAAAAAGAAGAAGAAAAAAATGAGTTGTTCTATCAATTTGTTGAAAGGCTTCCTCCGTAAAGAACTAGTTCAAATATTAGTTCATAAGGTTTAATGAATGAGCGCGAAATGACTGAACGTGTCAAATAAACGAATTCATCTTTGTGATCTAACAAAATACATTGTTAATTTAGATCAATCAATTTACAGCTTTATTTGCTGTTGGATGTTCATCTGAACTTCGTTTTTTACTTTGTTCAATTTATATGCCATTATGTTTACCAAATTATTCAGAAACAATATTACCATGTCGTGAAGTAAAAGAAAAAATTAATTTCTTTAGAGTTTCATTTTTTTTTCTCTATAATTTAATATTTATTAGGTTTGTGAACGTGTTCGTACACCATGTGAATCATATTATATACAATATGGTTTTCTATGGCCTGATGCATTAAAATGTGAACAATATCCATCAATTAATGAAAATCCTATTTGTATGGATCCAAAAAAAAATGAAGCTTCATCAAAACCTCTATCGAAACCTCGTTCAACATCTCAAACATCATGTTGTCAATGTAATACATCATTAGGTTATCGTACTGAATCAAAAGGAAAATGTATTCCACCATGTTATTCACCATATTTTTCTGATGAACAATCAAAATCAATAATAAATAAATGGTTAATATTCTTAAGTTTATTATGTACAGTATCATGTGCATTTGTTTTATTAACATTTTTTATTGATATAACAAGATTTAAATATCCACAAAGGCCAATTATATTTTTGGCTTTATGTTATTTTTTTATTTCATGTGGTTATTTGCTACGTTTAGGATTAGGACATGAAAATGTGGCATGTCGATTAGATAATGAAGTAAGTAATATAAGTGAACCTGAAACATTCTCAAAAACTATTCTCGTTAAGACTTGTCTGTTTGCAAGGTTTCAACTAAAGGGCACGAACTTCTTTCAGGGTATTCATAGTTCATCTTGGCCTACATAATGCAGGTAGTTTTGACTGAAAATATCCAGGACTTGAACCCGTACTCTCAAGTTTATAGTGAAATATTCTATGGTTTTAAGCAAACTATCTTATATACCATATGAATCAGAACATAACTCAAAAGAAATGACCCAAGAAAATGCTAATTGTTGATTAATAAATCAAATGTATTTTTTTTGTTTTTTCTTTTAGCTTCATCCACCATCTTATGTTCAACTTGTTCGTGTGTCTGGTCCTTCAAATTGTGCATTTGTTTTTGTTTTAATATATTTTTTTGGTATGGCTTCATCAATTTGGTGGGTTATATTAACATTAGCATGGTTTCTTGCTGCCGGCTTTAAATGGTCATCTGAAGCTATAGCACATTATTCACTTTATTATCATCTTATTGCATGGCTTTTACCATGTTTTCAAACAATAACTATTCTAATATTAAATGGTATCGATGGTGATCCAATAAGTGGCATATGTTATGTTGGACATACAGATTCAACAATGTTACGTCGTTTTGTTATAATACCATTAATAACATTTTTAACAATTGGAACAATATTTTTATTATGTGGTTTAATAAGTTTAATGCGTATAAGAAATGTTATGAAAATACAAGATCGAACAAAAACAGGTAAATTAGAAAAATTAATGGTTCGTATTGGACTTTATTCAATTCTGTATACTGTACCAGCAACATTTGTAAGTATTAAAAAAAAACTAAAATATTAGAAATAGGTTTTATTATTATTTTTTATTTATTTTTAGGTTATTGGTATTTATTTTTATGAACTTCGTTATCGTAGAATATGGGAAGAAAATCTTCATTGTCATAATTGTCCTAATCAATCTTATTCATCATGGATTATGCAACCAAATTTTACAATATATATCGCAAAATATTTTTTCTTATTAATTGTTGGTATAACGACAGGTTTTTGGATTACTTTAAATAGTAAAACATTATTAACATGGAAAAATTTCTTTTGTCGTTGTTTATGTTGTAAGACTATAGATGAAAATCATTCATATCATTATGGTAATTGTCATGGACGAGATGCTTATGGCATAAATTATTCATATAAACATACGAAAATTAATGGAAGTAAATATTCACTTCCATCATCTAAACAATTACCTTTAGTACATGTATAATTTGTAAAAAAAAAAAATTTCTTGTTTTTTGTTCCTCATTCCATTGTATTTGCAATGTGTTTGTTTTTTTTTTCTGTTGTTGTTGCTGTTGCTGTTGTGCATTTATTATATTCGTATTGACAATCCTAGCTTAATCATATTTGTGTGTGCGTGTGTGTTTTTTTTATTTTTGTAATAGAAAAGAAAAAGATTGATGTCATTTTGTTAACAAAAAAAAGATGAAAAACGTTTTGTTGTTGATTGACAGTATGATTGGTTTATGTTATAGACATTTTTATGTTGAACAGTGGTAGCCAATTAAGACTAGAGATATATGTTGTGTATGACACAATTTCATGGATGGCAATTGACTTGATAGAATGATGTATGTCGTTTTTTGATGATGTGACAATCAAATTTGTATTTGACATGATAACAATTCAATTGGAAATATGTTAACAGGAATGAAAAGAATTGTTAATACGACAAGAATTATGTAAATAGATATAAAAAAAAAGAACTAGATGACTTTAGATACAATTTAGAAACGAATGAGATTCTTTAAATATAGTAATTAATACGTGTGAAAGATATTAAGAATGTTTTTGTTGCTTATGTAACAGAGAACGGCCATGAAGAAATCGAGACATTTTGTCAAAATTTGATTTTTTATGTTGTTTTGAATGTTTTATCGAAAAGTTAACCTGTATGAACTTATTAGCACTAAGAACCTACTGCTAAAATACTGAAAGCAATCAGTTATTTAAAACATTGTATAAAGTCCGATCTTTTGACAGTGTATCTGCTACGAATTTTTAAAATCAAAAGATATCATGCTGAGTTATTTATATGTTATGTAAATTTTGATTATCTACAACATGATTTTAAAAAAAAAAAGATTTATCGTCAATGCGAAAAGTAGGTTTCACTGACAGAAATCAGTCTTGAGGAAAATTATTTCCAATAGTTTTTTATCTTTGAGAAATTATAACTCGATTCAGAATGATTCAGCAAAGACAGTTGTTTCAAAGAACAAAAAAAAAACAAATAATGATCATACAGATAGATAGAGCTTGAGGCGCTGATTACAGACATATGATAAAAGTTCATTATTAGTTATGACTTAGCGCTATATAGAACATTTTTCTGATGGAGCATTCGAGAATCTGTGACAAGTATATGGCCTCGAGGAGTTACCCATATACTACTAAATTACCATTAATAATAACCTTCTAACATATGCCTGTGATCAGTATCCCAAGTTGTATCTATTTGGATGATCATTATTTGATTTCATGAAAAAAAATGTTTTTTCAAAATTTTCTTACTCTCCTTCAGAGCAATACGAAATGAAAATGCTTTTTGTCTTTTGAGACAGCTGTCTTTGCTAATCTATCCCAGATGAAGTTCTAATTTCTCAGAGATGAAAGCTTTTATGAATGAAGACTCATAAAAAGTATTCAAGGTTATTTTTCTCGAGACTGGCTACTGTCAATGTAAACCACTTTGAGTGTTGAAGAGAAACTGTTTTTTTTTTTAATAGTATTTTGTAGGATATCAAAATGCAAATAGATAATATGGTCGCAAAATGTCGATCCCTCTTAATAAATCGATATTAGCATCAGACTGAAGCCATGCATAAGCCAATATTGCATTTTCTTGCTTCGGATCACTAATCGTAAGGGTGTAATAGCGCCATACAATAACATTGGCATAATGAAAGAAAGAAGAGAGAACGTACAAGTCCTACAGAGCTAAAACACTTATTTTTTTCGAGATTTTTTCGGCTAATCGTGAACGAACGTTGAAATTTTTGCATCAAAAGTGTATGTTTACTGCAAAACTACCGTCGACTCTAGTCTATCTCTTGTTATAATAGACAGAACTCGTTAGTTTTTACATAGAATCAAATAGTTTAAAACTACTTCCAATAATTCCCTTATGAGACAAGTTGTGAACAATTGAAATAGTAATATAATAAGCATTCTTCATTTAATTTATTATCAATCATGTTCTTTTTTCTTTTTCATCTGACTCTTTTCATGAAATAAAACAAAAAACGTACTGCAACAATTTTTGTCTCAAATCGAGACAATAACACAAGAACAAACAAAAAAAAAAGAAACCACACACTTATAGACTTACACATAGACGACTAACTCTCTCTCTCTCACACATAAAACATACACATGTACAACGGAACAAAAAAAGAAAACTAACAACACTTGCCACTACGAAAATTTCAGTGGACTTTATATCAATCAACCAAGAGAAAGAATTATTTTTTATAGAAGAAAATTATTATTTATACATGAGATATGCGGAAAAGAAAATAACACTTTAATAATGACAAAACTAATATATCAGACCTAAATTAAAGTATAGAGTCGAAGAAAATATTTGAATGGCACACACACTAAAGAGTTCCTATAGAATCATTCATACACATTAGAATTTAATCAAATGCACTACCAAGTAATTGAGTATTACCCGGTGATTGATGTAGTGGACAATAACGTAATGTATGTGCTAAATCACCAGTAGCACCACATTTAGGACATATATAAGCACGTAGTATTGGACAAAGTATTGTACCAGCACCATTACGTAACATATGAGAACGATAAACTTCAAATGATTCACCATTTTCAAAACAAAATTTACATTTCATTTTAATACCTAACATAAAATATAAAGCACGAGCATCTGTTACTTGTTTAGTCATATCTAAGAAAAACAAAAAAAAAGAAATTTTGATTTTTTGAAAACAAAATTGTTTTTTTTTTTATATATTTACCAATTTGTGCTCGTTTAGCAATAAATTTTTTATTTCCATTTAAATCATTTGAATCATCTGATTCAGAAAAAATATTTGTCATAGAATTTGATGGTGGTGAATAATCAATTAAATTTGTTAAATCTGTAAATTGTTGATGTGAAAATGGACTATTTATTGTTCGATTATTTTGAGATAAACAATGTCTAAAACAAAAACAAAACAAAAAATTAATTTTCTCTGAAATTTACAATCCATGAAAATATTTTTTTCACTATACATCAAGATGTAGAACTGGAGATTTGTTTAATCATTGTTATCTTTAATTTTCTAGGGAATATTGAAACTTTCGAAATTCTTTTGTATCATTTTAAATCGAACTATGTCTGTCGCGAGATAACTGATAATAGATGCTGTCAGACGTCATCATATCTATATTCTAATGATTGTTTTAATCAGCGTCAGAATTTATTTTTAAAATTCCTTCAAGTTTTTGGCATTGAATAATATATCTCAAGTGACATGCTTTTGTATAGTTAACTGAAAAATCATCTATTGACTTTCGAGAGCGGATGTAGATCTTAAAATCAAATTCTTACCGTGTAAGAAAATTTCCATGATGACAATGTTGTTGTTCTTTATTATTATTGTTATTATTACTATTAATAGCTAAACGAAGATATTGATTATTTAAATTTGATGGAGCCGTGCAAAGTAATGGTGATGTATCACCAAAATCTGAATCAAGTCCTGGTGATGATAAATAATCAAGTTCATTAAATAATCGAGCAGCAGCAGCAGCAGCAGCATTAGATGATGATGATGATGATATTCCTCCACTTATACTAGAACCCATGGGTGGTGTTGCTAAAACTTTTTCCATTATACCACGTACAACATTAGCAGCAGCTAATGACATTGGTGCATTACTACCACCTGTTGAACCTGATGAAGAATTTGATACTGATGAACCAGTTGAAGTTGTTGATAGATTAGTTAGATTATTATTAATCATTGATTGATAAGAACCTTGAATAAAAATAAATAGTATTTATTACTATCTTTTATTTTTTTTCTTAGTTTTGCACTTACTAATTGACATATTGAAAACGATTTTGTGCTGCTAGATATTGGTATGTGCTCGATGGATATAAAAAAAACAACGAACTGAATTAAATTATTCTCGAAAGAAAATCATCGAACACGAGAGAAGAAGAAGAAAAACAAAAAAAAAAAAAAAAAGGAGATTCACTATCACTCTCTCCCATAGTATACATGAAGACAGTTAACAAAAGATATATGTTGTCCACGTGTAAATCATTTTTCTAGACTGAATGAATAGTCGGGAAAAATATAGATAGGAGAAAATTCTATCGAGGGTTTGAATATTGACCTTTTCAAACATTTATTCATCTAACAAAACAATATCTTCTATTTTGATTGAAACTAAAATATAAATCTTCTAATTCCTTTATTATTTATTTATTTATTTAAAATTTAAAATAATATATAAAAAATTTTTTTTTTTTTTTGTCTATTTCATAATAATTTTGTCTGTTTACCATTGTTGAAGGTATTCAATTGACTAAAAAAAAAAAAAAATACATTACTTATGTTATTTATTTTTTCAAATAGCATACAGAAAATCGACGATGAAGTTTAGCATGTTGAAAAGATCGTTTTATTCTTGTTGTTAAAGGTGGTGGTCGACTAATATTATTGGTTTAGAAGAAAGAATACAAAAACTTCATTATTTATAAAATACTTACGGATAAATATCTCGATTTCGTTTATATAAAGATTGATCACTATCAGAAAATTTATTACGACGCATAGGAATACATGTACATCGTTCATGTTTATCATATTGATGTGATAAACGAACAGGGATATGTAAAGTTGCATATTCATGTTGTTGAGACGGTTTAGTTATTTCGTTTAGATTTTGAAGCGATTGACGCCGCTCAATGTAATTTTGACGACGTCGAGCTTCGTAGAATTGTGCTTCCATACTCATGGTTATTGTCTGTTGTTTTACTTTCAACTAAAACAATATGATAAGAATACTAAGAACAACCAACGTTTTTTATTTTTATTTTTTTTCTTAGTTTCTATTTTCTCTGGCCTTTTTAACTACAGATGTTGTTGTACATTGCTTTGCAACCAAAAAATTAAGATGTAGACATTTTGTCTTTTTTGTCCTTGTCATTCAATTGTATTCTCAAGTGTGGTTCGAACAGAAAGAATTTGTTTTTTTTTAAATTTTGCAAAAAATACAACAATGAATTCATGTCAACAAGACATTTTGTACTGATCAAAATTAATAATAATGGTTTTTAATGAATTCTTATAAATTAATTGTTTTATGATAAGTCTTAGTAATTAGTTTTTGACAAATAAAACTTTTTTGTTTAATTTCAAAGGTGATTTAACATATTCTTTCACTTTGTTAAATATTATTTGATCTCCTGAGGTTCTATTTTATTTTTTGTCTTGGAGAATTGCACGATCAACGTGAAATGGAATTTTCAAGAAAAATTTCCTTTTTATTCCATTACTATCTTTGCATACGAGTGAAATAAAATTCATCCTTTTCAAACTGAAATCATAATAGTATTATTGAAAAAAATGCTTATGAATTGATTCATTATAATAAACAAAATTTTAATGATATTACACAAATACTGATGAATTAACTTTGATTATAATAATTTATTTGTTTACAATGTTTGATTGACATATAAATAGATACAATTCGTGATAGACACATAGCACCAATAATATGTAAAATGAATAGTTATATATTAATTGTTGTTGAATTTTTTATTAATTGTGATCTTAGATGTCTTAATTCTTGTTCAAGTTCTTTGATACGTTTTCGAATTAACAGTCTGTCATAATTTTCTTTTTTCAATCGTAAACCCCCATTCGGAGAAATAAATGGTATTTGTTGTTGTTCTTGTTGTTGGTGGTGCTGTTGTTGTTGTTGTTCCTGTTGTTGCTGTTCATTTATTTTTCTTATTTTTTCTTTTAATTGATAAGTTGTAGTTAATAACTTCGGAACATTAACAACATGCAAATCTAAACTATCACGCCGAGTTGAATAATAATGAAGTCTATTATATAAAAATAATTAAGGATTATTATATGAAAAAGAAAAGAAAAAAAAATCACAAACCGTTTTCCAATAACTGTAAACGGATCATTTTGTTGTGAAGGATATGCTTTATAATAAACATCATTTGATGCATTCAAAACGGCATAGACACGCTAGAAGAAGACAAACAAATACAAAATTCTTATTTTTCTATTTAATTTTGTTTACTTGAGATAAAAACATCCAACCAGGCCATTGTCGTTTTCGCCAATACGGTACAGCATATTTAAACATTAACCATTCTAATATAAGTATAATAAATCCGAGTACCATACCACCTATTAATAACATAAAGACACCAAAAAATCGATCAAACGATAATTCTCGATTCTAAATAAAAAGAAAATGAAACGATCAATTGTTCTTTTTTTTTGTTTTGTTTTTCTTAGAATGAATAATGAGTCAAGGATAGAGATATACGGAACCAATATCAATCAGAACATAATTCAAGAGAGGTGATCTAAGAATGTCAGTCATCGACTAAATAAATCAAAAAAGAAGTATTACAGATTTTCTTTTTATGCGATTTGAATAAATCCTGAAATCATTTTTCTTAGACTGAGATTGGGAGCCCGAAAAATTAAAATAACTGGAACTAGAATCATTAGAAATACATCTTATCAATTAAAATCTAAACTTGTCTTTAGTTTTTTTCATCAAGAATAATTACCTCATTCAATAGTTTAGTTTCACAATTTTCATAGACATACCAATCATCATGAAGACGTTGAATAATACCTGAAGTTTTCGTTTTTTTTGTAATTTAAAACATAAATTATAATTCATTTTTTATCTTACCTTTATCAACGTAAGATAATAAAATATTTGTCATATTATCTTTTAAATCTGTATCAAATTTTGAAAAACCTAATGATAAACCAAATGTACCAAAATTATCATCACTAATACGAATTAACTTAAAAACATCACGTGTTAAATAATATCTTGCCATTGAATGATCCATAATAAGATATGTTATTATATGACTACGAAGTAAATCAATACCATCACCATAAGATGATACATATTGAATATTGCGATAAAGTGTATTTCTATAAAATCTTCTTAAATATTCTTCATCACTAGTATTTGCAACAACACCCACAGTACATCGAGGCATATTACGACACACATCCTTAATTAGGAAATAGATAAATAGAATTTATATGGTATTAATTGAATGATTTTGATTGAAAGCGTTTAAAAAAAAATTTGAGAATAATAACGTTCTTTTTTTTTTTTATTGGATCATTAGTTAGATATAGATTAGTATTGAAAAAATAAAAGCACGATATCATTTTACTCATTTATTTGATATTAAACTCTGAAATTGAATTATCTTGTTATACTCTGAATGTCCACTGGCGTGGAAAATCAAAGAAATAATACTCAAAAAAAAAAAATATATATATATATAGATATTGAACCTTGTAACCTACAATTGAGTTTATGAACTATCAGTTGCTAAAATAAAACATTATCCAGTTTCATTATTCTTTTTTTCGATCAGTGTGACTTACGAAATCGATAATTTTGAAAAATAAAAATTTTCCCTAGAAGTCTTTTCTATTTATAAGCAAAACACATTTCGGAGATATGTTGTGTGACATTCGTATATTAGTAAAAATCTTTACTAGTGAATCAAATCTATTTCACAAGTTTAACAATAGCTTGTCAGATAAAACAATGTTCAACCATTGGCATGTTAAAGAAAATTATGCATAAGGTTTTTGTAAATCGAACAAAATATATGTGATCAATAAAATATTTTCATTGGTTATGCTGTTATTTAGAGTGTACTGTAAAAAAGGTTTTTTTCATATCTTCTACTTTTCTGTTATCATATCAGTCATGAAAGCTATAATGGATCTGGTCGTTCTATTCATAACATAAATATATGGACGAGACTAATACTCTATTTGTGTGATAATTTTATTAGTGACTCTTTTGAAGCTATCATCGGAGATAAAGACTTGAACATTCCGGATATATTTATTAATGGTTTCAATAAATTTTATCAGTATTAGCATTGATCGGAAAAGTCTGGTATTTCTAAGATACTTGGTGTTGAAACAAAATTTTCATATAGTTTTAATTCATTCATACTGAGACGCAAAGAATGTCATGAATTCGTAAGAACATTCTCAAAGCCTTGTTCATAGCTCTATGGTAAAAACAAAGTAGTCTTCACAAACTCTTCTTATTTAGTACACGGATAATCAAACATATTGCACAGATCAATGATGGAATCGATCTGTTCTTTTGACGACCAGACTAACTCATCATTTAGAAACATTTTGAATTCTAAAACTGAACAGTCTGTAAATGTGACACAGTATGATATGGTGTATTCAGTAATAGTTACTATAGATTTATTTCAAACTTACAACTATGCCCTGAATATTACTTGCAGTATCTGTTTGTCCTGTGTCAACCATAAATGCAGCTAATTTAGCAGTGTAAATAGCAATAAATACAATACCAAATCCACCCCATACCTAATTAAAAAATAGAAAATTATTTTTTCTTTTCATCTTTGTTTTTCGTTTAAGAATTTACATTGCCTAAAAAACGATTTGACCAACATTTAGGAGATTTTGTTTTGAATGTATGTGAAAAAATAACTGACCAACTAAGTGTTAATGCTGATGCTAAACTAAATACTTTATGTCGACGGCGACCTTTTGGTGTTAAACTAAACATTGAAAAACAAAAAAAAAATATTAAATTTTAATAAATATTTTTTTTTTCGTTTTCTTTCGTCTCATTTTACCCATAAGGACTATGCCATTCAAAAAATATTTCAAATATAGCAGTAGCATTTAGTACTAAAAAAATCAAACACCATGTTGTCCATGAAAATGGTTGTAAAAAAGCACTTAATGATGGTCCAGTTGTTCTTGGTACAGTTAAAATAACATATGATGAATGATAAAATGGTGGACTTAAATCAATTGAACGTGATAAAAATGATTCATATGGAATTGCTGATATAGATAATTGTGCTCGACTAGTTTGTAATGCTTGTGTTAATGCTAACCATTTATTTGGTTTATCCAAAAAGACATATAATTTTGTTACTTTTAATCCCATTACTAATTTTGAATCATCAATACGTAATAAAAGATTAATTGATATTCCATAACAACAATGTGGTGTTGTAGTTATTTTTGAATGAAAAACATCTGCATCATTTATAAAATCAATCGATGATGGATCAATTCGATAACAATGTATACCATAATTACAATGAAATTCAGATGAAATTTCAGCATCTGACATAAATATATATGGTGGTTCAACAACACCAACAATAACTGGTTTTTGTAATGGTATATCAATATGAACAAATCGACAATCATTTTTTACATCATTTGATAATTTTCCAATCATTTGATAATAATTTTTTATATCAACAAGAGCATTTAATGATGATGATGATGATGTTATCATACTTGAATTATCATGATGAGTTGATGTTGAACTTTTACGTGATGATACACTTATTGGACGACATGAACGAAATAATTGATCAGCATTACTACTCACTGAATAGTATATACGAAAAAGCATACCTTGACATGAATGTTCTGTATGAACCTAAATAATTCACATATATATAAAATTAAAAAAATAAAATAAAATTATTAAATATTTACTAGAAATATTGTTGGTACACGCCATGCAAGAGTATCGGGTTCAAATAAAATTGGATCAACACCAGAACCAACTCGAATCTCACAATTCCATTCAGTAAAATTTGTAAATAATCTTTTTAGAGAAAAATTTAAGAATATTTTTCAAATATTCAAAAAGGAATTGACTTAATCTGTAATAATGTGAAGACTAGAGCGATGACCAAAAAAGATTGCCAAAATTAAAGAAAAATGCAAGTTCTATAATATAGTTATCTCTCACATTCATATTCACTAAGGAATTCGTGAATATGAATGTATGAATAAGAAAATGAGATAGTATTATTTCCATTGAGAATTTCTCAGTTCTTGGAACATGTGTTTTTAGCAACTTTCGAGAAAAAAAACACAAAGCACAGTTTTCTTGTATTGATGGTAGACTCATTGACTTTTACAACAAACTTTTTTCGCATAAAGTAAGATTGTGGATTTTAAATTCCTTTTTTCGGAACAAAGATACTTTGTTAAACGATTTTTTTTTCTCTCGATTATACCCAAACTGGTAGATTTGAACCTGTTATATAAACACTAGATTGATACATTCTTTCCTATGCGTCATTAAGTGTAGCATACTTAATTATATCTGAAATGATACTTTGAAGTGACGAGAAGAAAACGCAAATTAGTTTGTATATTTGTGCTTGAAAGTTATTAATGATATATATTCGTAATGTTTTTGTCTAATAACTTTTTTGCTTTTACTTCTATGACGCACATTAAAGATATTGACAGATACATTTATTCTAATGTATCCTTTTTAAAATAAGTTAAAATTGAAACGAACATTCTATGCTGAGGTAAATGAATGCAACGTCCGGATCCGTGGATTTCCGGCGACAACTTGCAAGAAAGATGCCGTCGCCAGCTCTATCTAGTTTCAATCGGAAAGAGATAAGGGAAGACATTAATATAATAAGGCTATACATATAAGTAAAAAAAACGCTCCTGCAGTTTTCATTAGTTTTGCAAAGTTCATTTAATATAATATGTCTAGAAAACAATAATATATTTACTTACTTAATAAACATATGTGTCTTTGTTAATTGATGCATATTGTGTTGACTAGCACAATTAGTTGTACCAATAAAAAATGATGAAATTGGTAAACGAATATATGTTCTTATAATAGCATTTAATAAAATTTTCATACTTGAACTTGAAAATTGACCTAATAATCTTTGACGATCTTCATTTGCTGTATAAATTTTTGGAAAATATGTTAAATTACGTATTTCACCAAGACGTGAAGCAAACCACCAACTTGTTTTATTTAATAAGAAGTTCATTTCCGATGATATATTAAATTCTTTTATTAAACGAATAAATTGTAATTCACGTTCAGTTGACATCATACATAAAATAAGATCAATATTAAGTTGTTTTAAATCAGAAATAATTTTTCGTGCTCTATGATGAAGATCATATAAAAGTGATATACGTGGTAAATGTGCTCGATAAATAATATGTTGTTTAGCAAGACGTAGATATGATAAACGATATTCAACCATATCGAGTGATATATCATAGATTAAAGCTCAAAAAAAAAAAAGAAACTTAAAATGAGAAATTATTAAGAAAAAGATTTAATACCAATTCGAGTATAAACAGAACGAGTATCTAAAGCAAGTGCTATTGTTTCTGCTTCTTCGACAGCATCTGGCATTAATTTAAATAAATAAGGATTATGCTAAAGAAAATGATAGTTTAATTTTTAAATAGAAAAAATTTTAAAATGTTTACTTGTTTTCCTTGAACAATTTGATATCGATTTGTCGTAGCAATTGTTGGAATTTTAAGTGAACGAGATATTAAATCAATTTCTTTTGTATATAAATCTGCAATTAATATTGTATCACGTTGTTCTTCGGATATTAATGAACATAATTTTGTAGTCCATAATGATGTTGATTGATTAAATATATTTACTTTTAAATCAATATCATATGATTCTGTAAGATTTTTAACGTCTTTTTTTAAACGATTTTCATCAATAGTCATATCAAATTCACGAAAATAAATAATACGAAGTAATCTTTTTGTTTGATATGTATTTCGAACTTTAAGAATTTTTTGTAATGATGACTTTTCGATTGATTGTGTATCAATGCCATGAAAATATAAACAAAATAAATTACAAAACATAAATATTATAGAAGTTATATGAATAAATTGAATTGATTTTGAAATGGTCGGTAATGACCGTTGACAAACATAATCGAGCATAATCGTCTTCGAATACTTAATGTATAAATTCCTGAATCAAACAGAAACGACGGCATCGGGATAATAAAACAAATATTGCTGGTGTCAAAAACCAAACTCAATGACGGCAACTTTACATCCGATAAAAATAGTATGATAGTTCGGAACAACTAGAAGAAAAAGAACATTGAATTTATGAACATAAATCTCGACAGACGCGATGGTAATAAAATCAAGAATACTCATTTTCTCTTCTCCTTCTGCATTTGAATTGATGTTATTAATAATAAAAATAAGAAGAGAAAGAACGCGAAGAAAGCATCGTTATTCGTCATACATATAATATTTGAGTAAACGACAAGGACACTGTGTCATTGCTCATCATCCACACATATCTAAAAAAAAGTTCACTAGAGAAAAGGCAAATGATTATTTCAATAATGCCTGTGAGACATACTATAAGTATATACGTATTACATTATTTTCTGTTTCATTCACAATCGTTTTCTCACTTAATTACGCGTATTTACATAAATCAAAGGTTATTGCAAGATTTATTAGTTGTCTTTCTCTTCATTCTTTTTATCGACTAGAAGAAGAGAAGAAGAAGAAAAAGAAGAAGAAATAATCAAGAGTCTCTTCTCGAAAAAAAAAAAAGTTTCTGATTAATAGAATTCATATGTACATCTTATAAAAACTTCAACAGAAGAAACAAACAAACAAGAAATATTACTTAAAATAAATACTATTTGGCTTTAAGAAAGATTTTTATCTTTTCACTAGTTCGAAATAATCTTATTTATTTCCGGGAAATTAATTCTCATGAATATACAATGTTTATCTATTAGTAGACTAATTATGTCTTACTGATAAGTCAATTTTTCTAGTATGATTCGTTTTAGATAAAACCAATTGAATATTCGAATTCTAAGAAGAGAAAAAAAACTCGTTCGTCTTTCTAGAGCTCAAATGATTATCGCTCTAAGTAGTATTTCTTATGGTATTCAAAAGTTTTATGAATGAAATCTTTGAATACTTATCTATCAGTAATAAAAAAAAATTATAATTCTATTTGATTTACATAGAAAAGAGATATAGAAAATTTTTATGTATAGTCTATCGTCTCATATGAAATTCTAAAGAGAACAATAGTTTTAAAGAAATAATTTTTTTCATTGAGAATTGATCTTAGGTATTATGAGAAAAATACAATAAAAAAAAGGAAATAATTTCATGAAATTCTATCTTTGATCTTTGTTTTATGAAAATAATATTATACTACTTTTATTTCATTATTAATGACAAAAAACAAAAGCAGTTTTTGAAGAGACATAAAATATTATATATACGATTAAAAGCAATGAAAGACAAATCAATTTTCTCATGGGAATTTCATACATATATTTGTTAATATGTAAATGTTTATTATTCAAAAGAAAAATCAACGATTTTTATTAAAAGCTTGTCTAATAAGTCGTTCTCTATCCTAACATAAAATTCTAGTCTTATTCATCTATTTATCTTATTCGCATGTATTTTGCCTAATTCAATTCAAGCTTTTATATTGGATCGATTTTCATAAGAGATGATGATGGCCGAAGAAATGTCATTTTTAATAATGATAACAGTGACTAACATGATGTGTGAATCATTTTGGCATACTGATGATGCTCAACTAGAATTCAATGAAAATAGATTAGATATAGAGAAATCACTTTCACCCAAAATCTGGACGGAAAATTGATGGTTTACGTCCCTCGATGCTACTTTTTTTTTTTGAATACTCGCACTAATATTTTTTATAGAAACACATAATTATCATGAATTCACACATAAAAAAAAGAATTCCTCAATGAAGAAACACATGCACACATATAATTGTTAATCATTAATAAAAAAGAATTTTGACAAAGTGTAATCATTCATTAGCTTGACAGTTGTTTCTCATGTTTATGATATAGAAGTGTTGCATGACTTAAATTATTCTACATACACTTAAGTCATTTATTTCATGTTGATCATCATCTTTTTTTTTTTCTTTCTTATCATTATTAATATATCTATATAAAATCTTACATTTTTTTTTGTTATTGTTCGTATTTCAATAATTTATATGTCATAATGAGGAAGAAAAAAAAGATGCATGTTGTTGTTATTTAATTTATACACTTGAATAAATCTAAGAATAGGGAAATAGAACTATACGATGTAATAAAATAATCATCAAAATGCAGAAGGAATAGAATATTAATCCATGATTATGTTCAAGATTTCTTATATTAAATAAACGTGTAACATGAATTACTCAATGAAATTTAGATAAAAGAATTTTCTTAGACATACAAAATGATAAATACAAAATGTCTATTAATTTTTGAATAATAATCTTCGTATTGATAAAAAATCTAATGAATATGCATCCAAGCTTTCTAGATGTATGCAACATGCGGAGAAAGAATCATAAACATTTTCATCGCTAACAATAATAGTGATGAATTATTTAGTATTTTCTTTTGAATACTAATGATATAATGAGTAGTGTCCGTGTTTTGTATATCAAATAAAAGAACACATTGCTTCTTATCAACTTAATTCCATTTTGAAGGTTTTACATAGCTGATTGTTGTCCTTCTTTAATTACTCTTTGGTTTCATATGATAAAAATAGATTACTATGCACAAGTACATCAAAGTACTCCTTTTGTGAACAAAATAATTTTTAATCATTGTAAAATATCGAATACAATATATGAAGCTTTCTGTATTCGCTACACATGAAAAAGAGTCTACATTCTGAAAGTCTCGCATCTCGAAGAAACTTTGTTCAACACTTGTACATTTTTGTAAACAATCTAGTCTATTTGAGTTTTCCATATGCACAAAGTTTCAGATCAAAATTCGATAGCTCAGTCAAGTATCAATAGGAGTCGAAACTCTTTAGGGTTTTTATTAGAACACTATGTAGTATCTGTAGATAAAAAAATTATTGAAATCGAAAGGATTCTTCTGAAGAGTTTTTCATACACCTTTTCACGTCAAAAAAACATTGTAAAAGCAAAAATAGAAATGGTACATATTATCCAGAATAAAGACAAAAGAAATTTAAATATATTTACGGTAGTATACCACATAATCGAAAGATTAGTATATGCTATGATTTTTCTTCGCTCAAATAAAATTCGACAAAATTTATGTGTATTTTTTTTTGATCGATTAACTTTCTATAACGATTAGTGGATTTTATATTGATTGGACAATACTATTCATGATGTTTCTTTTTTAGAAATTTTGATTATATCCACCTCAACATGCTATTCAATTACTATGTTTAGCAACACTCGATTAATATGCAACTATTCTTATTGGTAATAATGAATAAATATGAAGTCTGCATATGTTATATGAAAACAAAATTTATTATATTATTATAATTAAATAAACTATATCAAAGAGTAAACATTTATTTAAATCATATTAGTTTATTAGATTTTCATTTATTTGTATGATCGTGTTTTACTTCGATTTTTACCACATAGCCCTATTTAATGAATGTCTTGTTGACCTGGTTCAATAAATATTCATTTATGTATAATCTTTGAAATTTTGCTGTAAGTATAAATAAATATTGATAACTATATAAATTGAATACATTTCATGTTTATATATATGGATATCAGAAAGATTTCATCGACAGTGAAATTTTGATTTTGTTGTTTTTATATACATCGTCAACAATAAAGCTTATTAATGAACAAAAAGTCTCTAGTATCCAAACATTATGAAATCGTCGCTTATATGTTGTATACTATATAATGAGGAAAAGAAGCAAGCCACTATGAAAGTCAATCGAGAGAAACGTCAACTATATAATTATCATTACTAAAAAACGATTTGAAAATCATGTGATTAGTTCGTTTGGTCGTTTTTCAGACATTTTCTCTGCTAATCAAAATCCAATTGCGAGTTTGGATTCTAGGATAGGCTTAACATTTTCATCTAGAAGTTAAAAATGGGAGAAGATAAATTTTTGAATGCGATTCAAATAGAATACAAGTCGTATCTCTTTTGTCGAACTCACATTGTGTAACATGCAGCATTGATGCAGATCAGAAAAACATTTGCAACCTGCGTAAAAAAACGTGCATTTAAGGAAACACGTGAGTGTTTATGTTTATCAATATGAAACCTTCGAAACAAGATAATCTGATCTGCTTTCCTGGAAAAAAGTTTACTGACGAAACAGAAATGTTTAGTAAGCATGTAATCTTAGTTGCCCAAGGAAAATTTTGACAGATTCTAGTTAATCTATCTCAAATTTTTCGAACAGTTTTTCTTCACTTGTAATCTGGCCTCGGATTACTATTTAGTTTTTGAAAATATAGGAATACATATATGACTTAGTTTTCTAAAATAAAGGATTGTTTCTGCATTGTTTCTACTTCAAAAGTCGATTTTTCTAATTTCACTGTTTGATACATCCTCTTAATTGAGTTAGCATGAATAGCTGAAGCCTTTTCAGGATATCGATCTTATTTAATTCTGTCAAAATATATAATTCATTCAAGTATCGTTATAAAATTCAATTAGAATATTCTTTATTCAGGAATCAGAGTGTAAAAAAGCAGATAATAAAGTTTGAAAAAATAAATAAAATGAGAATTTGATTATAAGAAGTTTTCCACAAGTTTGAAGTTATATTAAAGTTTATCTTTTTTGTTTTCAATAAAAGTAAACTTGTTGGAGCTTTGACAAGTTAACATACCTGTCTGATGGTAGATATCCAAAGTGTTTAATGTCTATAGCTTTTCCAAGTTATGAGAAATCGTATCAACACTACCGTATAGTATTTTTTCGATTTTTCTAATGATCTTGATTATGTTCTATAGAGCAATATAACTTTCGAAATAAAAAGGAAGTTATGTGTATTTATCGATGTTTGTTAAATTTGATTAGCATTCTGACCGAGTACTAATTTTAATCATGTTGGTATTTTCTCTGTCGCTTATACGTATAAAGAAACACTGAATTCATTCTACTGTTTTGTATTTCATAGCATTCAGAGCCATTCACATACTTTATTTATGATTCTGATCATCGTGAAAAATAACATATCGTCGATCACTTAACTGTGAAGACGCTTTTTTTTTATCACAAGATTAGGAATGAATTTTACATTTTTGTTACCCGTAAAATACATTGTCTTACGACAATCGCTCATTCATAAAGATTGAATTGTTTTATAAATTTATTAATTCAAGTAAATGAAGAACAAAACACAATATATAACGGTGTTCTTTCAATTTCTCATCTATTGAAAAAGATTTTGGACTTGAAAGTCCGTCATAAGTTACTACCAAGTAAACATGATCAGGCTTGCCGATTGGGGGGGGGGGGGGATTTCCCCTCCCTAAAATGCTAGACTGTCTGCCAAAATTTTTAACAGTTTCTGCGAAAAATATTTACTATTGTCTGCGAAATTTTGATAACTTTTGAAGGAATAACGATTTTCTGCCGAAATTTCATCCCCCCGCACTCCTGAAAACAATCGACAACCCTGATCACAACCTTTATCTATTGAATCAATGGATTTTCAAAGTAAAAATTTCTCATTTGTTTTTCTTTTAACAAATTATATTTAGATGCTGGTAATGATAATAATCAAAATCAATTATCATAACATCATTCTCAAACAAATGCAAATTTAGCTTTAATGTTAGTTCGATTTTTTAAATTGTTTAGGAAGATCAGCTGTTGGAATCGTTTATTATGTTGATTATACAATTAAAAATGAACTTTTACGTCGTAGAGAAGCTAAACAATTATTATCAGATAATAAAAAATTACAACAAAAAACAAAAAAATCAAATAAAAAACGAACAAAACGTAAAACATCAGATGAAGATGATGAAAATCAATCAACATCAATTAATGATACAACTAATAATTCATTAAATCTTACTGTAAAATTTAAATATTTTAAATAAAAGTTTTTTTTTTAATTTTATCTTATTTATTTAGTTAAATTCAACGACTAAACAAACAATTGATGATGAGCAAAAGGATGAAATATGTCAAGTATTTGGTGGTACTGAAGTGGAAGATCCAGTTGATAATGAAATTAATTTATATATTCAATCATTATGTGAAAAAGATTCGTGATTAATGCAATATAAAAATATTCTTGAACAAGTAAACAATCTCAAACTATTATTTCACATAACTAATCATCCTTTAACAGCGTTTACATACAAATGTATCGCTAAAAAACAGAAAATATCTCTTATAATTTCACTATTGATTGAGCTCTGTCAAGCAATTTTTTTCTTATGAGAAGTTACATTATCAAGCTAACAAACTTCAAAAGTATTGTTTTGCCTTTGATCGAAACACAAAAAATTTAATCTTTTTCCAATATCCAAAAATTATCATACAATAATATTTTGATAATGACTTCGATTTCTTGTGTTATCGTTTGATAAATATTGATTTTGATGTATCATCACAGAAAGACATAGACTGATGATATAGCCTTCAGATCAGCTGATTTGACAGTATTACTCTGCTTTTTGTAATGATATGTCCAAATAAATGTTTATAACAAGATATGGATAATTTAAGAATCACAAAAATTCAAGTCATTAATAAAAACAAACACTGCATTATGTTTTTAGAGTTAAGAAAAAAAAGAAAATTCCTGTACTTACGATGGAACATACCCAACTGTCGGACGCTGTTTGCCCCATATTTTGGGTACAAACAGAGCTCGGCGAGACTAAGAAAAGCCTAAAAGAATTCGGGCCTTTGGCGTACCTGGACGGAGATCTGACTATCTCAAGGGTCAAAAAAATGGACTTTTCACTGTTTTTTTCAACTTTTCTTGGTTCTTTATGTGGTTGCGATCTGTAACTTTTAACATTGAGCTTCCATTTAATACTCAATTGTGAATTCTTTTCACTGGCAAGAGTTGATTAATGATGAGAAATGTCCTTTCATTTCATGTTTTTAATGACTATGTGTCTTATATTGGATCTCATTTTCGATAAGTATCGTTTTCATTAACTCATTTTTTTCTGTTTGTGTATATGTGCACAAAAAAAACTGAGGATTCATATTGTTTTACATTACATTATGGCCTCGATTTAATAATATCTTTGTTTTGATCGATCGTTTGAGAGGAAACGATTCGAGATCGTTGTGTTAAATGAAAACTCTATGCTAAAAATTATAGATCGCAACCACACAAAAGAACCGAAGAGATTGAAAAAAAACAGTGAAAAAGTCCATTTTTTCGTCCCTTGAGATAATTAGATCTCCGTCCAGGTACGCCATAGGCCCGAATTCTTTTAGGCTTTTCTTAGTCTCACGGCGTCCTGCTTGTACTCAAATATGAGATCAAACGGCGACCGATAGTTGAGGATGTTCCCTCGTTAGATCAAAGATGGTAGCTCAGAAGAGTTCAAGAAATAGAAGAGCTACCAGTAGATTACGTCGGGTCTGAAATTTTGGTCTCGATCTCGGATCCAAACTCGATCCGTACCCTAAATACTCACAATGGAATTTTTTAATCTAACCGGATAGTCGCGTCCGAAGGGACGAGATGCTTTTTTCTATGATTTGTATTCGGTGACTAGCACATACTACGCATTTCTCAGGCAATCTAAGAGGTGATCACATAAGAGGGTGTGGGTGTGAGTATGGGTGGGTGTGTGGGTGTGGATGCGGATGTTGGTCTTCTCTTTCACTAACACGCAAACCCACAGTGACACTCACACCACACATCCACACCCATACCCACCCTCACCCACACCTCACACCCACCCACACCCGCACCCACACAGCCACACCCTATGTACCAAATCTCGGAAGTGTTTTTCTGAGATTTAACAAATATGATACTGCAATATCAAGTAGAGCGACTAAAAATGTTTCTAACTTACAACTGACACAAAGATTTGATCTTATTTGGGCGCTTTATTACTGAAAATCTACAATCTTTATGTATAAGTACAGGATTTGTCGCATCCCGAAAATTGATTGTATCCGTAAATACGCAACTTAATTTATCAATTCATTCTTACGCTTGCATAAGTTTTTCAATTAAATCTAAACCAAAAAAGTTATATTTTTTTTAAATTTATTTTTACACTTGGATTATGTGTTGGATCGCATCTAAATAAAAAAACATTTATTTTTAATAAATTTATACTTACATTCGAATTGTGTTGGATCACATCTAAATGAAAAAGCAATTTATTTTTTTCAAAAATTTATACTTGCATTTCAGTTCAGTGATGGCCGATATCTAAATGAAAAAAATAATGTAGTTTTTAATAAATATATACTAACACTAGGATTATGTATTAGATCACATCTAAATCAAAAACAAAATTGAATTTTTTTATGAATTTTTACTTGCATTTCAGTTCGCTGTTGGGCGACATCTAAATATAAAAAATAATTTTATATTTTCATAAAAAATTGTAATTTCATTTCATCTAAGTTTTGTACCACATTTACGTGAAAGAAATATTTTTATTATTTTTTTAATCAACACTTACATTTCAGTTCAATGATGGTACATATCTAAATGAAAAAAATTATTTTATTTTTTCATAAATTTATACTTAGACTTGGTTTAGGTGTTGTATTACATCTAAATAAAAAAACAAGTTCCTGCATCTTTTTTGCGTGCCGAATAGTCATGTATGTTAATTCAAAAGCTATGCGTATATAGAAAGAAATCTGATAAATCTTCTGAATGCTAACCAAAAAGCTTTCGCTTTGGGGATACGGTTTGCATTAATTCTTTTTGAATAAAGAAAGATTTTATTTTTTATTTTTCATCAACGTTAAATCAGAAAGTCAAAAGTCTTATTTTAACTGCTTCTGTCTTGCACTTTTCATCAATTACACTTGGTAAAAATAACTAAACAACACCGCCGGTTAAACTCGTTTGACCGCCGGCTCGGATTTTGACCGTTGGTTAACCGTAGTTAACCGTCGGTTTTTGAAAAAAAAGACGACATGGGTTTTTTTGTCATCATTCTTCGTCTACTCTCCATTATGCGTATTTTACTGTTGTCATGAACACTCCTTCTCAAGTGCGTAGTTGACAACAATTTTAAAAACGAAAAAAAGGAGGCAGAAAGAAAAAATATAAGAAATGTACAGTGTTGCTATGATCCTACGCAAGTAACAAAAAAATTCATTCGACAAACAAACGAACCGTCTCGCATACACAACACAAGAAAGTTGGAAATTATCGTCACTGACATTGTGTTGGACAATTTTGTTTTGGATTATTGCATCCTGGTAAGTAACTTATTATAACGATTCTTATATAGATCTTCGAGTTTAATAAATATCATAAACATAACGGACGGATGACTGGAATATTAATTAAAAAAAAAGACAGAAATGAAACCGGGGTGTGGGTGTGGGGTGAGCGTGTGAGTATTCTTTCCTTTGAAACAAGCACCCACACCCCACTCGTAAAAGGAAAGCTAAATATCTTTCTACCGCAAAACTTGCAAATGAGGATATAGTCAAGCAGTGTCTTGTCACGCATCAACACAAATAGATACGAGCAAAAGAAATTCAGCCGCTAATCAATAAGCGAAAGAGGACTTGAGAAATTCTTGCCCATTGAGAATCCGTAAGAGTTTACATCAATCCTATCCAATTCAAACTCAAAGCACGACAATGATCAGGACCCCTATTGAGCATCGACACGATGATTATGTAGTGCGAATGGGTGCGGATTTCGGTATGGCTTCACAAAAGAGCTTCACCCAATCATCCGCACCTACATACCCACAATCACACCCAGTCATTCACGTTCACACACCCAATATCCACACTTAAATCCACATTTAATCAGCCACCAACCAGAGTTGGAACCGGACCGGCCGGTCCGGGCCGGTAGAGGACTCCTTACCGGCCGCTACACCGGCCGAAAGAAAAAAAATTTCTTTACCGACCGGTCTAGATTTTGTTGAGTTTTTTCATCTTTGTTTCAAAAAAATGACCATGTAAGTGTTTTTTTCTGTAAATCAGGCACTTTTTACTAAGGTCGAAAGCTATTTCTGTTAACGAACATGCATCAAAATACTCTGTAAAGTCCAAATTTATCGTAGTATACTTTATCTATTTTATCAGCTCACTTTGATATCATGTCATGTTCTCGAAAATATGTTAAATAATGATTTAGCTTTGTGGTTTACCATAGATTCATTCCTATTTCTTTACTATTGGTCGCATATATTTAAGCAGAGCAAATGAATAATTAGAAGAGTACAATGAGTATGCAATTTGTGTTTACTAACAACGGAAGGTTGGGGACTGTTGAGCGAAAAGATTGACCATATTCGGGTCAAAAGGAAGCCTTCAATGAGAAACTAACAAATTTAAAATATGGCGTGCCCATAGCTTGCCTGGACCGAGATATTCGAATTTCAAGGTATGTGAAATTTCGGTATAAAAATAAGTCAGAAAAGATTTTCTCCACTATTGTAAGGACAAAACATAGTGTTGTTCGGGCCGATTATGGGGTTTGTAGGGATCCTCTTTCATATGACACGAACAACACCATGTTTTGTCCTTATAATAGTAGAGTGGATTTTTTGGTGGTTGACAGAAAACGCCGTTTTCTATGAGCTACAGAAAAAATTCACTCTACTATTATAAGGACAAAACATGGTGTTGCTCGTGCTATATGAAAGAGGAGCCCTACAAACTCCATAATCGGCCCGAACAACACTATGTTTTGTCCTTACAATAGTGGAGAAAATCTTTTCTGACTTATTTTTATACCGAAATTTCACATATCTTGAAATTCGAATATCTCGATCCAGGCAAGATATGGGCTCGTTATATTTTAAATTTGTTAGTTTCTCATTGAAGGCTTTCTTTTGATCCGAATATGGTCAATCTTTTCGCTCAACAGTTCCCAACCTTCCATTGCAAGTGAATATTGAGTCTCTGTTTAACTTATTTGTGAAGGGGCTATATTGAACAATATAAAAAACATATGTTCTAGAATTCATTCTAGCGATATCATTGAGTAACACATAAGAAGAATAACAATAAATAAGTTTCGCAGTGTCATTTGAATGGTTGATAGAAAATGTTCAATTGTACAATGACTATTGTATGTGCCAATAATTAATGCATATCTTATCCTTATTCTCTATGATAGTGATCAACGATACCAGATTTTAGCATTTTGGAAAAATAATGAAAGATGATTACCAGTTTTATCGATAATTGCTAAACGTATTTTGGTTATACAAGCTTCATCAGCTGAATCAGAAAGACATTTTTCAGCCGGTGGAGTTATTGTTAATGAGAAAAGAGGTCGCTTGAGCGAGAGCTCAGTGGAATCATTAATTGCATTACGTGAAGCATATGTAAATAAAACGTGGCCTAAATTTAATACTAGTGCTGCGCTTGTAAATCGCGATGATCAAGAACAACAGCCATAATCTATTACGAATATGGTTGATTGAGAAAATGTTACCTTGTTTTATATTTTTTTTGTGTTACTTGAAAATTTAGTTTTTTTTGTTGATGGAAAGAAAAAAATGACGGAAATAAATGGAAAAGATGTGATTTAGCAATAAAAACATAATAATTGACCCTATCCTAGAGTAATTATGAAAAAAAGAACATGAATGGATCGGATGCTTTGATATATATTGAATGACAAGCTGGTAAAAACATTGTGCGGGTCTACCGACCGGTCCGGTCCGGTCTGACCCTTTAGACCGGTACCGGTAAGGAAAAAACCCTACAGGTTTCGTCTCTGCCACCAACCTCATCCATGCCCACATACATACCCAAACTTAAGCAGTCATTCTATTCTTCACACCCATACCCGCACCCACATACCCCATACTAGGGGTCTGAAGTTATTGTTATCTTAAAAATAACTCTGGCTAGCATTTTATGACTTGTGAATGTAATGAAATATATTATATACCAACAGAAAGAGGGCAAAATTCTGAGCAGTAGGAGACAGTTAAATATCAATTATATAAAGTTTATGATAAATGCTAGAGAGAGTTATTTTCAGAATAACAATAACATCTCACCCCTACCCCACTCACACCCGCACCCACACATCCACACCCACTCACACCTCACCCACACCCACACCCATACTACACCCACACACCCCACCATCACACCCACACCCACACACCCATACCCACACCCACACCCACACTCTCACACGCACCCACACCCCACACCCTCACACACACTCACACCCACATTCGTCTCAGAACTTTCGAAACTTTCCAATGTTGCCTGTCTTTTTACAGTAGTTGCATAAGACTAATGTAGATATCTGACAAATTAGGCTGTGCATGAAGTTAACTCAACAATGTATTTTGAATTGGGTTCATCAATTGCATATTACATTTCTTTAGTACTCTAGATATTTCTAATGGAGCTCTTGAAAATTTGTCTTTATTTTTCTAGGCTGCTGGTATGACTGACACAATGAACACTGAAGCAACCACAAAGCAAGTTGATGCAACCATAGAGAAATGTGAAGTAACCACAGAGAAAATTGAAGTATCCAAAGAGGACATTGAAAGACTTGAAGGAAAACTTGAAGCAGCCTCTGAGAAAGTCGAGAAAGTCGAATCGGAAGTAGCAGTAGTCACAGAGAAAGTTGAGACAGCCGAATCAATAGTTGCAGTAAGTACAGAAAAAGTTGAAGCAACCTCGGCTGACGTTAGGACAGTCACAAAAGCAGCTGATACTGTCGTAACAAAAGCTCCATCCTCACAACAATGCAGCAGCAGGTACGTCTCATAATTTCTCCTCTATGATGATTTACCTCTTACCACCTGTTTCTAGTCCTACGAAATCGAATGAAACATCAAGCGCCATCGGTAAGACTCAAAAATATTGACGTTCTAAACTGTTCTTGTTGAATTTAATTTTTTGTATACACACAAGTATTGATGCTTTTTGCCCCTGTCGAGAACCTAGATAGACGATGAGTATACTTGATAATTAAATACTTCCTCTCGTAGATAGATGTTATATAGTACTTGGTGTAGCTGTGTTGCCAGTGCCGCATTAGTTCACCTCACTACAAGACTTTCCCTTTGAATTTCTCGTCAATTAGTTTCGGCATACGCATACTATTGAACCTGCTTTTTTGTTACCATATATTTCATTTTGTTTGCACTAATGGACAGATCTGTCTACATCTAAATCTCAATCACGGTTCTTTGAAAATACTATGCCAGAATGAAACATATAACGTACATATTGATTATTGACACGAGAGATAATAAGGAGCAATCAGAAATGGCATCAATCGCTAGATAGAAGGAAAGTAAATGTATTACAGAACGGATACTCAAACTAAATGAAAAACAGTTATCTAAATCGATCATTCGAGTTTTAATATAGTTGAGAATTAGATTCTCAGTATAGACAGGTGGTAAGAGGTAAATCATCATAGAGGGGAGATTATGAGAGGTACCTGCTGCTGCATTNGTAATTACTATTTTTACGTGCTCTAAACTTTCCATCTATCAGAAACCATGGTGGATAGTAATATTCCCGTCTTTCACATTCAGATGGATATACTTTATCATAGATCACTTCACCATTAGCAAGATAACCTGTCCACCATCCAAATGTTCCACCAGTTATGATTGAATGTTCACAAAGTGAAAGTGTTATTAAATCATCACCCATGGAAAATGATGATGGCGTAATATAAATATTCGATCGATGGCGAAATAATCTTTTACAATAAAATTTATCATCACTTGCAACAATAAAATGAACATTTGAATAATGTAAAGTGTAATAATCAATAGCAGCATATAAATATTCATCGCTTGAAGAATAATTTAAGATAATAAAATTATCACGACTTACATGAATTCCAATCTATGTTGCTCAGTTCGATTGGACTAATTGCTTTTTGAATGATCGATGATTTTCTAATGAAATTTGAGGTTTGACATCAAATTTTTGTTCATAAATATCAATAAATAATTTCGAGACTTTCTCAAGTACAGATCGTTTTGCAACAAATATACGTTGCCGAATTTCATCACTATATTTATCAAAATGAAGATATGATTGTCAATAACCTTTTAATTCAAAGATGTATCCTGGTGCAATTGCATTGGAGCATGTTAATTCGGAGACATATAGACAAATAATACTCTTAGTTATTTGAGTCTTTGATTTTGAAGTATTGTGAATGATTGAATTGAACATGGGCGTTGAAATAAGAAAGGGAGATAGATCTAGAATAAATGTTGCATTCATTGGATCAGTAATTTGTGGTTTTAAATACAAATGACAAGAATGAAGATGAGCCAGACCAAAAGCATTCGCCATTCTGATAGAAGATCGGAGCCGTCTATAAATAATGATTTTCACATAAGCGAAACGTGTACATGAAAACATGCGCGAAAATATTTTTTGTTTTCTTAAGGAATTTTTCCGTGTCAATACGCGTTTCTGCCTTTGAACGCGATAAAACTCGGAAAATTTGTCGTGTAATTCGGCAGAAATGCGTAAGTCTGGAAAAACTTTGCGTATTTCAAGTTATTCAGGTTTGTCTTACGTAATTAAACGTTTTAAAAAGATCCGTTAAAAAGCCGTGTTAACAAAATTGTAACGTGCTTTTTTTGGCAGTTTTGTTTATCGGCATGATCTTACTTAGGATATACTAAAAGTGGTAATTTATGCAAATAAAATAACCACAAAATAGAATCAATTAAACTTTTCGTCCAGCAAATTTGTGAGCTATTTACCATGCTCACGTGCACATAATTAGTGTGTTTGAAAGACATCTAATGAAAAGTATTTTTCGAATCATCTTTGATAAAAGCATTCGTCATCATAGTTGTTGCACTCAATGTAGTGAACAAGGACTCTGATTGTTTAAGTCTATCGATTAAATATAGTAGCTGGAAACTGTGAAGTACTCTATTCATAGAACCAGATGAGCATACAATAATTAGGATATATTTTGATGCGAATAGTAGTAAAACCATCACTATATAAGTATACGGTTGAACATTGTCATAATGATTTTCGATGTTTTGAACGCTAGTTGATGATCGTTATGTTCTCATTCTATTGGTCAGTAGTTTTAGGAAATTATTGATATAGGATTGACAATTAGAAGCCTTCTCTCTTTTTATATCTGTTCATTTTTTTTAAGTATGTAATCAGTGGTTTAAAGATAAGACACAAAATATTGTTTTGAGACTAACTTATTGCATCAAACTGTAGTTACGCACGATTGTTTACTTTTAATTCTTGTAGTTTGAAGAATTCGAATCGATTTTTCTTAAACTGATCGATCCACATAGTTCCTTACTGTTCTATAAAGTGTTATAACAAAGATTATTTGAAAAGTACTTTCCAGAAATATCTTCAAAGATATTAACTGTGCGTGAATAAGCATGGTTAATAGCTTAGAAACTTGCTAGCGTCAAATCTCATTACTTTTTGCATGGTCTAAGTAATTCTATACCATCGAGTATATTTTATATGATTACCTTCATTTTTTTCTTCAATCATGATCAATTATTCAAGATTTAAAATTTTGGGTTCGAATTATCAATAGCATTAAACTGACAAAGACCATATGAATTGATTATATAAGATGTGAAGGAAACCTATCTTATAAAGCATAGACGAAGAGATGAAATATGTAAAAAACAAAATACAGAACGGGTCTTAAATAGCAATAAGATCATAAATTTGAATATGTCTACTCAATGTAAATTAAATGAACCGATTTTTTCTATTAGTGGTAAATAAATGTTTAAAAGTTCTACATGTAAAGATAACATCAAAAAATATTGCTTGGAACTATACCCATTGATTTCAGAAAAGGTTCGTATATATTTTTTTTCTCAGATTTTCGGTATACACTATGTAGACCCTATGAAAACTTGAAATTCTAAGATATTCGATTTAAGTTAAAGCTAATTATAGTAGACATCATATTTCATATTTTGGACAAAATTAAGCTACTAATAGATGGAAAATATTGAATTCATGAGAATTTACTTGCCGAAAATAAATTTTAGAATACATTGTACATGTTTTAAGAGCTCATAAATGGACACACCATTTTTTTGAAACTAATGGTATTAATTCCAACTAGTTTTTTTCGTATTGTTTTTATGAATAAAAACTTTAAATACTAATAGTAGTTCTAACTGTGGATAGAAGGTCGGTCTCACGTAGAGCTCTTGCACTCAATTGTTTGAGCTTTCTATATACACACTAACTACAATAGCAGGTAAACGTCACAACGTACTCAGCATACTATCGGGCAAACTTGGTGGATCTGTCTTGAACAACGTAGCTACACTCACCTACAACCTCCAAGTATAACTCAATACTCTTGAGTAAAAGTTTTATATATTTCCGTTTCTCTATGATGACATTTTTGTTTGTCAATGTTTATCTTTTATTATGACAAAGAAAAAAATATATATTTCGCGATTAAAAATAAAAATCGAAGAATTTCTATGTAAAAGTTCTAAACTAAGATTAAATGATCATATAGTTTCTTTTATTAATTATTTTAACTGAACAGATTTCATCTGTATGTTATCAGATATTCACCATATGCACCAGCATCATGATAAATCACAAAAATATGTCCACCATCAGTAGTTGTGTCAAACCCTTCAGGTGGTACTTTCATCGATGAATGACCAATACATGTTTTACCAATTAGAACACGAGCTAAGAACATAGTTCGTTCGTTTGAAGTATCTAGTTTAGCATAACAATTGCTATATTTTGCATGCTCATGAAAATACACTCCTTGACCATATGCAACTCCTACAAAGAATATTCTTATTAAATTTTTCAATATTCAAAAACAAGTTAATTTTACCATTAAGACCAGCAAATGCTCGATTAAAACATTCTTGTACAATTTTATTAGCTGATGTACTACTACAACCATGGAAAAGTAGTCGTTCATCAGGTTTTGTATGGCGTTGTGTAAATTCATCACGATGAGCAGCATACTAAGAAGTTAGTTAAATGAACAGATTTTACTTTAGTTAAATAATAAATTCAAAAATACCTGTTTGTACCAACGTTCATTTTGAATCCGTTCAATTTTCATCATTTTTGAATAGTTACCTTTCATTGTAGAATCAAATTGATTCAAAATATCTTTATATTCTTTAGAAGAATCTATAAGAATTATTCGTTTAAAATTACCACTCGACAAATCCCAATACTAAAAATAAAAATATATTTATGAAATTCTACAAGAGATTTAAACAAAAGATTTTCTTACATTAGGTAATGATGAACCTATACATTTACGACATACTTTTCGTTTTCGTTTTTGATATTCTTCTTGCATAGATGAGAAAATTATTCGACATCGTTCGGATTTTTCATTTACGAATTCAATCTTAAGCATACTAAATCGATACAAATAAATCAAAACAAAAGAATTACAGACATGTGAAAGCTTTCTCAATTGAGCATCTTCAATCTTTTCATTGATTGTATATGAATATTGTTCCCATTTACCGGATAATATTTCAACTGACCATACAAATCCACGTGATAAAACTTGAATGCGTGCATTTCGTAATATTTCAGCAGTTAATTGATAAAAATACGATTCGACCTCAATTACCTAAATTAACAAAAAAGATATAAGATATACATAATTATTAAATGTAGTATAAACAAGAATCAGCTTTTTCATCTCAACGAATAATTTGATTAATGTGTGTAAGGACAACGAGAATCGATAGGCGATAGAAAAAAAAATTTTCATCAACAAAACTTCACCTAGCTGAACTAATTGTTTAGAATTGATGACAAAGTCTGAAACATTCACATTTTAAATGTTTCATTAAAGCAATAGATTCCATGTTCATGATATTCCCTGGTCTTTTACTTATTATTTTTATAAAAATGGTCTAACGAAAAAGTTACCCTCATTTGAAGAAATTAGAGACAATTAACTTTTCATCGGAAACTGAACCAAATCTTCTGTGAAAAGATTTCACATAAACATTGTTAGAAAGCTCGTTACAAAGTGACGTACTGCATCTTTATATCCTATTAAATCCAAAGTTGAATCTTGAATGTCAAGTGTCGGTATAACTCGTTTTTGTAAACAATAATCATAGTATTTCTGAATGTGATCTTGCGACCAATCAACTATGTCAGTTTTATCCGTTAGATGAAGTTTGAATGCAGATGATTGTGCCAACTGTTTTATTTTATTTCGATATTCAATCAATTGTTTTTCGTTTGAACCAGTTAATTTAATTCTCACTACTAAAAACCAAAACAAGAAAATAAATTTTCGTTGATTTCTTTTTATTTCTATACTTTGTTTATCAAAAGAAACAGTGTTTGGTTTATCTTCGATGATTCTTATTGTATCGAGTCGATCAGCAAATGCATCGTACACAGTTTGTTGCCCAGGTAATAGAACAAATGAAATGATTAATGGAGAATGAGTTGAAACTTTCAACTGTTGATAAGCCTCGTCAATCATATATTCGGCAATTAATTTTGGATCGAAACCTAATTGTCCACAGCCAATGCTTGGAAAAGCTAAAAATTGATTTTCGAATTTTTATTTCAAACAAAGCATAGACTAACCGATTGTTGTTAAATTATGATGAAGTGCATATGTAAACACTGATTGAACAAATGTAGCAATTGATGGCTTTAAGTTTTGCATTTGATTTTTATCACAAATCCATGGACGAAAAACAATCTGTTGGCAAGGCAAATTACCACCTATTGTTTCAAATGCCAGTGTACCATAGGATGATTGTTGGTTAAAGATACTTTTTACTTGTTGTCCAGCCGCCAAGATAATGGCATCACTTAGAACTGTCGATGTTGAACACACAACGATTATATCGACCTATAGTAAATGTATTGAAAGAAAGAATAGTAATTATTCGAATCAATACTGAAATAGAAATTTAGTTGCCGTCAAACAGTAGAATTAAATTTAACTTTATAAAAAAGTCTTTAGTGTGAGATGTTTTATCTTTTATTTTTCTAATTATTTCAACGATTAAGACAATATTCATGACAATCTGCAGAATGATCTCAATATACTAGACACTCGTTAAAATTTGAATTTTTGTGTTTTAGTACGAATTGGAAAGTGTGTCATCCAAAATTACCTAACCCAAATTGTTGACAGATTCTGATCTTCCGTAGAAAATTGAATCTACAAATGACTTCTTAACACTGCTCGCTTACTGCAAAGAATATAGTCAACATCTTCCTTAATATATCAACTGAGGTTATACTTTCACAAGTGAGTGGGTTTTCACATCTCATATAGCAGAAAATAGAATATCGAAAACTAAAAAAAATCTGATATTAAAAATATTGTATATTATCTATATATTGAGTAGTGTCCTGCACGGGTACGACTTTTTGCACCCGGATCCGACCCGACAGTTTTTTTGTATCCGGGCCCAACCCGAACCCGGCTGTCTCGTACCCGGGCCCGACCCGGACCCGAAGAGCTGTACCCGGACCCGACCCGGACCCGGAGAGCTGTACCCGACACCCGACCCGGCCTTGAGACAGTTAGCATTTAACTATTATTGTCAAAGTGACATACTTTTCAAACTTTTATTTCATATTACAAAGTATACTATTGCAAATATAAAAGAAAAACATATAAATATTGTAAATTATTCAGTCTTGAACTCTCACGATTTTGAACGTATAATTTAATACAATAATATTGTGTAACTGTTACAAATAAATTCTTGTACCTTAAGTATAAAAAAATGAATTTGGTACATCATTCATTCTTGAATTCTTACCAACTAAAGAGTACAAAATTATTCACTGAAATCGTGTACCAGTTACAAATGAATTCTTTCAATGTTCAGTTCAACATGAAAAGCAGAAAATGTTATTGTTGTTAGCGTAAATTATTCTGATTGTTAGTTTATACGATAATGCATTGATGAACCATGGTTGAATCGATCTGATACGCGTATCTTTTTTAACAAATAACGATCGTGGAAAGCAAAAGATTTTTTCATATTCAGATCTCAGTCACTGCCGGGTCGGGTACCGGGTGTGCTCTAATTTTGTACCCGACCCAGTATTTCTTTTTATACCCGGTACCCGACCCGGCTGCAGGACACTAATATTGAGGCAACATGGACGAAAAATTCTCAAATGACCGGTCAAAAAGGTTCAACTTTTGACAGCATATTTGGTGCCTTTTTTTGAAACGAATAGTTGGCACAGTGAGTATTTTTTCCATTCTATGTAATTTTGATTCAAAATAGAGTTACAAAAAAAGCAGGTTCTCCTTCATGTCAATTGTAGCTTATACTGGTAGTTGCTAGGTGAAAAGCCTTGAGGAAAATGACTTCGGACACTTTTTAGTGCTTTGCATCTATGAAGGTTACCATCTGTGGCAATTTTGAACTCAATCCAGGTTGGAATAGTAAAGATCGTTACCTTCAGAATCCAAAAAGAAAATTCGTGAAATCGAATAATGATCATGCAGATAGATAGAACTTATGATCATGATTACAGGCATTTGATACAAGTAAATTATTTATATGTGATCCAACGTTATGTGGAAGATTTTACTGCTGGAGCATTTTAAGGTTCATGTCAAATATATTGCCTGGAGCAATCAACGATATATCACTAAATTACGATTAGTAATAGACTTATATCATATACCTGTAATCAGGGCTGTAACTTCCATTTTTCTGTATGAGCATGATTTAATTTCGCGAATTTTTTTCGATTTTTGAAACGATTATCTTTATTATTCCGGCAGGATGCAGCTCTTATTTCTTTCAAATGAAAACTGTTGTGAATAAAGAACACTAATAAATTTCCGAGGCCATTTTTCTCAAGCTTATTTACCTGATAGTCACCAGTGTAAGAGATATTTTTGATATCTTTTTGTTAATCATTTTATAGGGAATCAAAGATTACATGTCAAATGAAAGGAATTTAAACGTGCCAACCTTTAATTTCAAAGATTGCAGCAGATATACTGTCAAATGTCAGACCTTATTGGTTAGTCAATTGAGACATTTTCATCCATTTTCGTTCAGTAAATAGAGAGTACACAACCGGTTAGATATCTCACTTCTTCAGTTTCCGATGCTCTATGTTTTGGCACATGAGATTAAAAAAAAACTCACTCATTTACGAAAGTATAATGTTAGTTAATATATTTGGGAAGATGCTGACTATTTTCTTGACAGTAAGCTCGTAGTGATAAAAAGACAGTTGAGGCTAACTTTCCCAAAGGGCATTCAAATGTGCTAAGAGTTTCGGTCAACTGGCTTGAAAATAATACCATTTCGAATGCGCATCAAAACTCAACAAATCAAATTTTAACGGGTGCCTCGATTTCTTAGTCTTCTCATGGTCATTCCCTTAATAAATTTTCAATACTTGGTGATGAAAACGCCAGCTTGTATGCGGAGCAACATGAATTCGTCACTCTTACTCATGAAACTTAATTTCCAAAACATTATCTTATTTCTGTCATAATACGTAGTTATTGAAAAAAATCAGTATTTCCAACAAAGTTTCATTGTATGAATCATGTTCATTTTCCTAGGAGATTATCAATCTGTTTAAGTTTCTAATAACAGTCAAACAGAACTGACCGTTTGTTTTGTTAAATCTCCAGTGCAAACAATAATCCTTGAGTTGCCAATAGAGACACTTGATGTTAATTGTACTGGTGATGTGGAATTTTGCTGTTGTTCAGTTACAGTAGGTTTGCTCCACTGAAATAATCTTTGTAACCAATTGAGTTGTGAATCTATAGAAGCTTCATTAGAACTATTTATGGTTTTAGAATTATCTTCCTGTGATTGGCTTTCCGATGCATTATAATCAAAATGATTTACTCTTGCTTTGGGTATTTGAATTTGAATTTGATGATGAATAATTTGTTTCTCTAATTGACACTTTGATTGAATGATAGTTAATAATCCGTTGAAATCATTATTGAGAAGAACTTCGAAACCAGGTTCATCGACATCGAATCTTATTGAGTATGTTTGAACTTTTTTTAATATGTGTGTTTGATTAAGTTGCTGATGTGTGATAGATTCACTCGATTGTAGAGAATTCTCAAATTTTAAACCTTCCACTTTTGAAATGGGTAATGTTTCTGGTTTACTCGGCTGATCTTTGACAACAGATGGAACATATTTCGTTTTCTTGTCTTCAAATAGTTTTTGAACATGTTTCACTACTTCAGGCAAACCGTAAAGACTAATAGTTTGTTGTTCATCAAAAAGACAAATATCTTTGCCATAATCATCGCGTTGAAATATATTTGTTTTAAGTGCCGTCCATACATTTTCAAATGTTGTCGACGTACATTTAGTCAGAATCAGTTGTTTTCGACATAATCTTTCAATGATTTTCTCATCGATACCAAACTCAGTATGTGCTTTGTCGATATAGTGTACCAGTATCGATAGTGGAGATGTCTGTTGTTGACAAAGACATTTGATTTCCATTAGATCAAAGTGATGTTGAATAACACGAACTGCATCGCTCATCTTGATCCAATCGTTATCTAAAATGATAAAGTAATTTTACAGAATAGAGCAAACAATATCGAACCAATCGTTTCGTTGAATGTTTTTGTACGACACAATGAAAATAATTTTAGCAACTCTTTGATGACTGCATCAACAGCGCTCTGTCGTCCAATTACTTTGACCAAAGATCGACAGTTAACATCAGCGGTGTGTTCGAAATTAAGTTTACAAGAATATTTTTTATTGAAATAGGTTTCAAGACTAGATTCAAATGCTTTATTAGTAAATAAAGCTGCTTGTCCTGGAATATTGAATGATGATAATGTCACGTTCTTGATAATAATCTCATTCGTTACGGGACGCCTAGATGAAACAACGATAGACATCACATAGAACAATAAATATATGTACTTGTCATTTGTAGTTGTTGAATTTAACAGTGGTGGAGGAATCATAAATGTTGGTAATTGTCTATGAAAGAAGTAAATAATAGATATAACTAATGCAAAACTTACTTTTGATCAACATTTTTAGTTGTGTCATGATCAGTAGATGCTGCTGAAGATCGACTATTCATTGGATTTTTATCAATTGGTTTCTTTGGCAATAGTTTCTGAATAATAGCCTCTATATTTGATTTTTTCGTAGCCAACATGTAATTCCTGTCTTTGATATGACAAAATGCAACAGTGGTCGAATGTGCATGAAGAATCTTAAGTTGTTCAATTGATTGTTGCAAGGCAATTGAACGAAAAGCGAATTTATGCATAAAGTTGTGCGTTCTATTGGTCAGAAGAGTAGAAGTATTTTCTTTAACCAACGTACTCGAAATGGAATTACGATGTGCTTCAATTCTATTACCATGAATTTCTATCTCAAGGCCAAGTTCAGATCCTAGAATCAGAAACGAACAATGCAGCGGAAATCACGATAAGAGAAAAGTTATTCTATTGCATGGCCTGTTGAAATTTGGGCGTGCCCTCTACTAAGAAGATTTTATGTTGATTATTCAAACGCTCAAAGAGTACAGATCAGTACATTAATGAAATGTGAATATTTCAAAAAATCGCAAATAAAAAGTGTACTGGAATGAAATCAGCTTTCATTTCTAACATGCTGTACAAGTTTCGTTTTCGATTTACAAGCATAAGTCTCGGATTGTAAACGAACGCAGGATCCAACAATATCGGCAATATTTTTCTTACCGAATTAATATGTGATACAATGCCTGCGATATTTATTTTAATCTTATACAGGGTGGTTCAAAACCTTTACGCCCCCCTGGTTCGATCTCAAGGTCAAATGATTTCATTAAGTATTTTATACCAAATTAAAGTCCGTAAAAAACTGCATTTATTGATACTAAATGGTAAAGGTTATGAAGACCTATTAATGTCAAACTTCCGAGATTTTCAGAAATTTGACACCTTTTTTGATGTAGAAAAGTAAGGTGCCCGTAATTCCAAAACGAAATAAAACGTTTTTCTTAGACATTTTTACATGATTCGATAGATCTCGATGAGCTCTACAAAACTAGATATTTCAAAAATATTTTTAGCTATCTTTTTCAGGTAAAAAGTTCAACAACTGCTTGGAAAATCACAAAAAATATTTGGAAACTTTACTTTTTTCATATGGAAGAAAAATACTCGATTTTTCAATAAAATTAAGTTTTATTCATTATTTTTGCTGTCTCAAACGTTTCGAAATCTGCTCATTCGATGCAGTTTTTCACGCGACATCGAATGAACATATTTCAAAATGTCTGAGCTAACATAACTAATGAAAAAAAACTAATGTTATTGATAAAATTGGATGTTTTTTTCATATGAAAAAACGATGAATTTTTTACATTTTTTGGGATTTTTCGTGTATTTTTTTGAATTTTTATCACAAAAAGATGGTTCAAAGTATTTTTGAAATATCTAGTTTTGTAGAGCTCATCAAGATCTATCGAATCATGTAAAAATGTCTAAGAAAAACGTTTTATTTCGTTTTGGAATTATTGGCACCTTACTTTTCTACATCAAAAAAGGTGTCAAATTTCTGAAAATCTCGGAAGTTTGACATTAATAGGTCTTCATAACCTTTACCATTTAGTATCAATAAATGCAGTTTTTTACGGGCTTTAATTTGGTATAAAATACTTAATGAAATCATTTGACCTTGCGATCGAACCAGGGGGGCGTAAAGGTTTTGAACCACCCTGTATAATGTTTCGCCGTTGATAACAATAGTCTCACTGATGGGCATTCTGAAAACTGTTTTTTAAATAAATTCCTGTGATCAGTGGAACTAGTCTTGGTGCCGGTTATTTTTTCATATGAATACCATCATAGAGCAGGAAAGTGAAAAATATAGACCGATATAAGGCGATTTCAACCAGTCAGACCAGTTTAGACCGGTGGGACTGGTCAGACCTGTGAGACCGGTTTAGACCGATCAGACCGGAAGACCGGTTCCATCTCTGCCACATAGCAAGCAGCCATAATAGAATCAAACTTAACAAGCATTTTAATTTGGTTTGTTATGGGTGAGCGGAATAATCATCTTGACCAGTCATTGGTATGAAAAAAACACGAAATACAAAGTGTCCATCAAAATTCAAATATTGCTCTTCAAGAAACGATCATTGATACAATGATGAGTACATAAGCCACAATAAGCGTCGAGAATATGTACGAGATGGAACAACCTTATCTCTAATTTTTGACAAGTAGTATTCATTCATCGTCCTTTTCATACTCATAAAGGATTATGATGATTATTCTACTGACACCTATAAACCAACTAAAATGCTTTCTAGTTTTGATTCTATGCTGCTACCTAAAGCAACTGTATATAATCTATGTGAATACCAAATTCATATTCGTTTTGCTTCAGAATTTGATATTAGACTCGAATTTTTTCGACTACGGTCAGGGTCTACACGAGCAGGAACTTCATCATTTTTTCAATTTCTGAACATACTGAAGCATGTTCACATGCAATTCAAAGCCCGAATTGATAATCATAGTGATCATTCTTCGCAAGTCTTGTTAGCTATATATGTATAGAACGAAAGGACAAGCAATGTCACTGATGTTATGTGACAGAACGAAGAAAAAGACGACCTTCATGGGACTCGAACTCACACCTTCTGCTATCCGGGCAGATGTCCTAAGCCAATTAGACCAGAAGGTGCATCTTAATCTTCGTTTAGCGTCATAGTGACTCATCTCTGACGATAACAAGTCTTATTTCGATTTTTACTGAAAAATCAATTTAAATCCGGAAAAGCTCTTTCCTTTATTCAATATATGGTAGACTCTAATCAGGACAGCCTTTTTAACAGAGAACGTATTTTTTTTTAAATGATTTATCTGCGCTATTTCAACTGATATCTGTTTTATATGATATACTTTTTCTTCCTTTTATCTTTCGATGTTTGAATTTTTCATTCAGAAAAACAAAATGATATGCTTCGTTCGGGAATCGAACCCAAGACATGATAGCTGGTTAACCG
>CAJNSZ010000129.1:227833-250130 GCA_905329745.1 Rotaria sp. Silwood2 | reverse complement strand
AAAACACGAAGCAATTCTTATACAAAGAGCTCTCACTAAGAATGCATAAACGTCGGATTATATTTGTAAAATGTTTTGAAATATTTGAGCCTCTCCAAGCCTCCCCTTACTATTTTTAGGGAAGGCTCGAGCCTCCCCAAGCCTAATGGCTCCGCCGCCTCTGAATAGGGATGAACATCTCGCTTAAAATAAACAGAGTAGATTACTCTTGTATCGAAATTCTTAATGCTTATGTGGTACTCAATGGTATTGTTTGAGTTACTATCGAATATATCTATTTCAATACAAAAATCAGACCAATTTGGTTTCTTTTTTCAGAATTTAAACGAATTGAGTCAAAACAAAAAAAAGTGTGAACGTTGTTCTTTTCTTCACCTACACTCACGCCCTTAATCAAATCTAGGTTTAGTATTCAAATTTGTTACTTGAAGACTGAAGTTAATATCACTTATACACTGTTTTAATCTTGAGATTATCTTTTTCAAGGCTTTCAACTGTCATAGTTCTCTTATAACTCTTTTGATTACTTGTCTTCAAAAAAACAGCGCATCGGGATACAGATATGTTCTAGATAATTTTTACGCTTACACACATGACATTATACAAATACTCATTTATTTATTTATTTATTGTATTCATATTCACAAGGAAGAAATATTCATATTCTATTAATTTTGATTTAGATGGTTGTTAAATAAAATACTTTTCTCTCTAATGAATACACTTACTTTACTAACATTTCGTTTTTTTAGGCGAGAAAGAAGGACACAGCAAGTGAATAATCTAATTGTCACTAAATAACATCCTTTTGCTTGTGTGAAAGGCGATCTAACAGAAATCTTGAATGATATTGGCTAGAACTTTCAACTTTCACCGACAGTACCAGAGAAGCTCTAGAAACCACTACGAATTATATCTCGTGCTAACATCGAAATAGAATACATAAGCTATTGTTGTATTGCAGTATTAGAGGTTAAAGTAAGCCATCGTGAAGAAATGTGCTCTAAAATACATCAAATAAAACAGCTTTCATGCGATTAGAAGCGATAGATACATTGAGTTTCATACTTTAATTCGACAGGAATTATTCTAATAGAGTTTATTCATTTATTTTGTACCACATATCGAAATATTTATTGATGAGTTCATTGATCAGTTTTTATATTTTAAAATAAATTTAAAAAATAGAAAATGATCAATGAACTCGCATTATTCTTTGTTAATGTATTTAAATATGCCTTATTGAAAAAAAAACGAAATGTGAATGTAAATTCTATTAATTAAACTAACAACTGAAGACGAAATTGGTTTGAAAATCTGCAAGTTCAAGTAATCGATTCAATTCGGTTCAGCTGATTAATTCGATTGTGCATCGATAAGGCTTGAAGGATGTTCATATTATGCCAGACGAGCTTAGTCATACGATAATCCGCACAATAGCTGCCATGGAGCAGTAGTGCAGTGGTTGTATCCTCGTTTCACACACGAGAGACCAAGGTTCGATTCCTTGCAGTTCCACATTATTTTTTCTTTTATTGCATTATTTTGTATTTCTTTGAGATTTTTCATTCTTTCGTCATGCGAACGAGAGAGCGAGAAGAAATTCTACTAAAAAGAAAGTTACTGGAGTAGCACAACGACAGCAATGCATACTATTTACTTTTATTGTCATTATAACTAATACAAGCACATTTTGTTTTATTTTTGATGATAATTATAAGTATTAGATTACGAAAGACATTGTTTTTATTTCTTATGATTTCTATTTTTCGAAAAGAAAATTTATGGCTTTTCAATAGTATATTCAAGACCAGAAAACGTTATCTCCAACTTGTCGCCTTAAGTTGAATTAACTATTAGTATACGTGCTCATCGGTTGGATACTCTATATTATCACAAATAAATGTATTAGTCCTTCACTATGTAGATGTCTATTTCTGTTCATTTTGGTTCTCATTTTTTGTATAAACTTCTATTAAGCTGCAAATGCAATTGCTGTATACATACAATCCCATTAAGGTACAAGAATTGCTACTCATCCCGTATAACTACGATTAAAAACTTCATTACATATTCAATTTCATTTTCATCATCGTCTTCATTACCGCTATGAGCTATTTTACAATGTAGTACACTAGAATATTTTGGTCAATAATTTCGTAATTTTTTTTAATCTAAGTTGTTCAAGACTCAATAATATGATAGATATTGAGATGATGAAAGGAATTGATGAGTATATAGGTAAGTGTGAATCTAGATAAAAAAAAACTCCACCCACGCCCACACATCCACGGTGAATTTGAAGAATACTCGCATATGGGATAAATGGAATTATACTTCTAGAATATTCTATAATCATTCAAGAGATAATTGGTTTTATGAGCAAAACTGACTGAGCAATATTTATGAAATTCCACTGAAGATCATATTTTGTTATTTAAAGGATAACAATGTATACGTTCATATGGGTGGGCGTGGGTGTGGATGTGGGTGAGGGTGGGTGGGTGTGGTGTGGGTGGGTGTGGGTGTGTGTATCAGTGGATGTATTGTCTTCATGCACACCCATACCCACATCCACCCAACACCCACACCCACACCCATACTCATTTTGAAATATTATGAGAGTGTGAATAAAAAGCTGAACTAATTTTCCAACGCTTACTTGTTTTTCAGAAAATAGGGTCATCTTAGTATTTTGATTTTTTTCTTGGAAAAGCGACTTGAAAAAAATTAAAAACTATATTTTCGTGTACAGTTTTCTTAGCTCTATCCAACCATGTGCAAATGAATGAAAAATGAATCTCACTCAAATTTCGAATTTATTGCACCTTATTAGAATTTTAATTCGTTTCAAGCATCAAGGTTTGGAACACCATTCATGTATACTGGTTAGGAAGCATAGTATTAAATCACTAGCTTGATCTAAATCCAACAGGCATCCGCGATATATGACTCTAAGAGTTTTCTCTTTTGAATGATACTTGTCTTATAAAGCCATCAGATACTTTATATGTGTTCTACGTCCCTAAATCATACTAAATCCTTGTTAATAATTTCTCCTAAACTCATCATTATACAGAATTCATTTTTATTTAAAAATATCAGGACATCTTTGTCATCACTCCCTCAGTCTAGGGCCAAGTGAATCGACATTGAATATCGATGAACGTTACTTTCTGTTTCAAAAAAAAATTAAAATTCAGTTTGTGTCAAGATAATTAAAATCAAATACCAAGTCTCAGATGCAGTCATTATAGATAATTGTAGATGAGTGAATGTAGTGGGAAACTTTAGTAATTATTATTAAAACTAAAAGCAATAAAAACACAGAAACAATTTCTGTTTGAGTATCTTTGCAATTGGTGACTTAGCCTTAGTGTTTCTTAATGTTCTATATACTATTTTGTAGAGTGTGAGTGTGGGTGTGACTGAGTATGAAGAGAAGGCTCATACCTACGCCCACACCCATCAAGTGAAGATCTTAGCTAGAAAGTAACATGTTCCAATGGAATCTCAAACTACTGTACTAGGTATCGCTATGATATCATGATGATCCCAGGAATCTGATTTATCCCGATTCTTAGAACCTTTACAATGACGTTTCACGAATGTCTTTGATGGCTATCAAGAACGAGTAGTTCGAATCCGTGCACAAGGAGTGATAATTATTATAGGGATTGTGATTAACTATTTGGGGATGGAATTATTTTTCAATTGAAAAATGGTTCTTTCGTCAATTTATTGTGTGTGGATCAAAGTGATTACATAAAGGCCTTATGAGAATACATCAAGATAAGAAAGAAAGTGATCATGGTGTCAGTGTATAGAGCAGAAAGAAAAGAGAAGATCTGAGAAGCATCTATATGATAGGAAGAAAGAGAGGAAAGATATGCATGCGGTGGTAGCTGGAACGATCTATTACCTTACAGATGATAATAGTTTTATCAGAAACAAACATTTTTCTTACTGGAAAATAGGTGGTACAACCCTCGTACCACCGGCCCCAAAGGGTTAAAAAACTTAGGAATTTACTTAGGGTTTCTGAGGATAACTTTCTCGAGACTCACTCAGACAAATAAGGAAAACAAATCCAACGAAAAAGAATATCGAAATTCTATCGAAAACAAAATCACAAAAATTTTTTTGAACACATATATACGTGTTCAAAGTCCGAATAGTGTACGGCTACAGAGAAAATTTGTATTCTATAGATCTGGTTCGCTTAAACTCTAAATCAGGTGAGTTGAGTGGTTGTACATCTTGTCTCCTGATGGTATCCACACGCCAAAAATGATCAAGCAATAGAATCAACTTTTCTATAAGAGCGAGCGTAATCTGCGGTAATTTATGGGGAAACAAATAATACTATTAATTACATTTTCTATTCATTAATATAAAACTGCATATCTATACGACTGTTTGAAAAAAAAAGATGTGTTAGTTTTGAAGTTTAGTTTGCTATACTATTATACATATTCCCTCGACTGTAGGGAGGGTCATATGAAAAAAAATTGTTTGTTTGTGTCTGACTTTGTGCCAAGGTCAAAAAAACATCAAAAATGAATCTTTTGTATAAAGGTTGACGAAAGTAAATCGGGATCGGAGAATCCGAATCTGAAGTCGGTTTCTCGAAATTTTGAATTGAATTTTTTGGGTTCAGGAGAAAAGTTTTTTTTGAGAAAATAATTTTTTCTCGAGTGTAGGAAGAGTTATATGAAATAAAATAAATTTTTGTCTGTTTTTGTCAGAGTGAAAGGCGAAACGTCATAAAAAACGTTGGCTAAGTGTTCGATGCTCGTGCTTTTAATATTGGACTTTCAACAAATTCGATTTTTCAGACTGAAAATTCAGTCAATCCGACATATGTGATAAGTTCTCCCTTAATCAGCTGTTTCATAACTAGGTGTCCGTGGATGAATCTTGTTTTTAGCTGAGTTTCTAACTAATGATGCTTTGTGTAGGACTACTCTAGTCAGTGAGACATTCTGGATCTGGAATTGGAGAAAATATGAGTTCATTGTCCGTAGTTAAAACGGTATAGTTTTTTTGACAATACTGTCAGGCATTAAGATATATCCTGATTGAAATTTTCGTCTAATAGTGGAGAAAAAAGGGCATGATAGTGAGATATTCAACTTTTTTTATTTTATATTTTTGTTAGATTCGTGGTAAATGTGGTTATAGCTGTTTTGGAAAAGCTTGTGTATAAAAGCTAGTTTTTTTGAGAATGCTGCACTCATATTTCCTTAGTGAAGAATTTTATTAAAACTCTGATTTTTGAGCTGCAGAATGAAGTTGAAGAAATCAGAAATAATTCACAACGAAGCTTTGGTTTAGAAATACTCGTCGACAATTGTTGTCCTATAGATCTAATGGTTTTTTGAAGTAAGGTGAATTTGAGATTAGATAAAATATAAATAAAAAAGGATACTGCTGGAGAGAAATTGAGCGAAACATAGCAGCGGCTAGTCGTGAGTGGCCCCCGGAGGGGCGCCGACGAACGACTAGCCACTGCACTAGAAAGCCCATTGAAGGAATGCTTCAAGCTGTTCGAATTCATCAAATAGACATAAAGAGTCTACATTTAATGGGTTTGAATAAGCAGTAGCAGTTGCTAAGAACTGAGAAATATTTTGAAATAAAATGTGAGAACGCCTTTTCTGCATGCGTGTGATATTTGAATAGTACATTTGGGGGAAAACAACATTTATAGAATTGATATTCGCTCTATCAGAATGCGACTTGAATGAAATAAACAAGGTTTTTCTTGCTGGAATGCTTTCTTGTCGATGCTCACTCAAATGTCGAAATGTATATGGATATATTCAAATTACTTATCTAGTTTTATGGCTACTATATGTAGGAGCTTCTTTCAAGTACGACAGCCTGATTATAAACCAGACCTAATATGATTAGTTTTAAGGTAGAAGTTCAAGTGAACCCGTATTTTCATAGCGAAAGCTGTAATAAACAATATTTACGACAGATGTGTCAGCAAGCGAATGGATTTTTAGTAGAAATTTTAAGGAGTAAGGCGCGTTTTCAAGAAAGTGTCGCGAATGAGTTTTGCTTCGTTATCTCTCAGAAAGCTGAATATAAGCTCCTTTTTGGAGTACATATGGATATCGTCGCCATAGTGTGGTTCCTGAGATTTTTGTTGAACGTCAATGTGAGAGCGTCAATTTGATTAGATGTATTTGTGACAAAAACGTTCGTTCGAACCCGCATACAATTGTGTACAATGAGATTGACGCTACGATCAGCGTACACTCACCTATTCATCCTTGTGGAATATTGGTTTCTAGCTGTGTTGAAGACTGTAGATCGGTATAAAACATTAAAAGAGTGGAATATACAGTCGAGGGTCAAGCCAGTCATACGGGCGAGCGTTACTTGTAATAATCTATATATATAATGTTCAGTGTCTGTCTGTGTGTGTTTCTCTACTGTGTTAAAGGACAAACGTCAAAGTTTAATGGTTAATGGTTAAATAAGACTATAAGAGAAAGGTTCTGAAAGGCTATTATATGTGACTACCCATAGGTCTTCAACAGCTATTATATGGGGATATCCATAGGCACTTAAAAGCTATTTTACGGAGAGACCTATAAGTTCTCGAGGAGGATTATGTGGGATAGCCACAGGTCCTCAAGAGCTATTATACGGTGGTACTTATAAGTCCTCAACGGATATTGTATGGTATATCTATAGGACATGAAGAGCTATAATATGGAGATAGCAATAGGTTCTCAAGGGACTGAGGCAAAAAGTTGTAAGGCAATAACGAAATATGGCTACAATATCTACAAGGGATACAAGGCTATAAGGCCGAAGGCTACATGGACTAAAAAATATGTGTCATATAAGAGTATGAGGCTGTAGGACTGTCTATCTGTATTCATAATATCGAGTGTCTGTATATCTGCTCCTGAATGGAAAGTTAAACGTGTTAGGTGATACGTTAAAGGAGAAAACAGCCGTGCAGTATGCATGGGCTCTAGTTATGAGATATTATAATTGTAAAATACGACACGTGAAAAAAATATGAATCTACAATTGTCAAGGGACACATGTTCATACGATATTCGACTTGAGGGTGAAAATGCGATATACCTTCATATCTACATCAACATTCATTCTGAAGGATATATGCATGAAGTCCATGAATAAATTTTGAAATTTCTCGCAAAAATGAAGTAAACTCGTACGCACTAGATTTCAAGAGTGTGAGGGTGTGGGTGTGAGCGTTCGTTGATGTTCTCTTCATTCATAATCCACACCCACACCCATACCCTCGTACTACCAACGTTCATAGGACCTAATTAACATGGTGCGCATCCAAACGTGTCACATATGAAAAGATCTTTCTGAAGTAAGAACATCTTCGGTGAAAAACTGCTGTCGATTAGTTAATACTTCGCTTCGTCTGTGCATTTTCTTCTAGAAATTTTGACACGTTCTTATCATGCAAGATTTCATTTATAATTTGAAAAATAGATCTCTGAGGGCATGCAATGAGACGTGTCTTATGAAAAACCCCTCCTATGTCTCAGGAGATATTTCTTTTCGCATAAGGATGCCAAGGTGCTTTTCAAAGCAGACACAAAAGATTCTAAAATCACTCTCAACGTGTATTCAATAGCTATTTTTCCGTAAATTATTTCCTCGTAGACAACCATATTCATTCAAATTAGCTAGAAACTAATAACTAAGCTGGTGGTACATTTCATCTTGAACCAATTCTATTTATACGAGCCAATTCTCGACATTAGCAACTAACTGAAATAACTTTGGCATAAGAAGGGTTAATTTTCTTTCCTTAAGTTATTTATACCTCCGAATAAAAGTATTTCTCCCCTTTGTTTCTATGCTATCATATTTTGCATCAGATTTATGATCAAATAAAGATATGACATAAGAGTTTTATTTCAATATGGCATAGATCACACTGAAATAAAACTCTTATGTCGTATCTTTACTCGCCAATAAATTTGATACAAATTATGATAGAATAAAAACAGAGAGGGAGAAAGATTTCTGTCTGAGAGTGTAGTTATATAGAACATAATTGCCAACAGTGATAGATCGTATTCTTTAGAAAAAATAGTCCTATTATAAATCACACAAAAGTTTTAAGATATGTTGTCTATATTGTTTCAAGAACACTCTTTTAATCAAGCATTGTTTTCTCTTTTTTGCATCAACATATTCGACCTGATGTGAGCCACCGGTGGCTCACGCTATATTCCAACGAGGGCAATGAGAAAAAAATTAGTTCTTTCCCTTTTCTTTCCTAAGCAAAGAGCGACGGTGAGTTCTGCACTTATGCCGCCATCGCTAATGCTTCAATCATTTTACTATGTAGAGAAACGCTTTTCATTAAAACAATCAAGACAAAAGAATTTGTCGCAATCAGAACAGAAAGTTTTTATTCTTGTTGCTGCCATAGCACTTGCTTCTCTTGAATCTTGTTTTCTGATTTTCTCGTAGCAACCAGCTCAACGTCTTCGGACATTGCGTGCAGATCCTTCTATTTCTTGTAGCTGGTGATCAGGGAGTCTACGCTTCAAATGTCATGTCAATTGCTTTCTGGGGCCAGATTTGAGACTCTCAAATGGTATACCAACCGGTAAAGGCCGCACAAGACTTTTGAAAAACTGTGGAATGCTTACTTCGCTTGTGCTATAGCTTTCCTTGTAAATCAAGTAGCTATTTACTATTGCAGCCCCAAAAATCAATTCGAGTGCCACCTTTCGGCACCACTTTATTGATTGTCTGAGGCACGTGTAATATGCTGATAGTTGATTAGATAAATCACTACCCTGTCCTCCTTCGTTGTAATCTAGTATAATTTGCGGTTTCATGATACGCTCATTTTTACTATTCGTTTTTCCAGTGTTAAGTGCATTTGTTAGAAGTTAACTATCCATGAAAATGAACATCTGGAAAAAATTCTCTAAGAAAACTGAATCGGGTCGAATGTGTTAAAATATTATTGACTTTTCCATTGTATGAGAGTGAAATAAGTAAAATAAATTCGTTTACTAACGGTGTATTGGACAAAAAGAGTGTTGAAATTAGGATTTTTCGTTGAGATCACCAAAAAATTTGACTTTTGTTTTTAAGGACATAATAGAAGATCCCCCTGGTGACTTGTGAATGATAAAACAGAATAAAAGACCCGAGGTTATCTAATGTGTCGAGGACTTTACAAATGATGATCGCTTTGATATTCCTGATGCTCTTGAGAGCCTCTGCATCTAATTCCATAAACCGGTCAGTTGTATTTTCCATGCCATTGTCATCGTGTATCAATCAAAGTTATACATTACCTCTCTTTTCAACACACTACATTCACATGGAATTAAATCGAACTCAACGCGAACACGACTTTAAATTGATACGCTATCATGCATTCGTTGTTGATCGAAAGGTGATACAATTCGAGGATGGTACAGATATATTTACAAACGTAATCGATACAAGTGATGTTGATACAATGGATGGCCGATTTAAGAATCAATCGAGGATTGTGATAAGGATGAAAGTGTATGCTAGCTACATTAATCGTACACTTATTCACTATGCTCTTGAAACTGTTCTGAAGAATGGTTATATTAATCGTATCAACTGTTCCATTGATATTCTTGTCTCACAACCAAAACGTTTACTTGATAGAATTTTTAAAGAAACTATTCCATTTTTGATTGGCTTTATTTCTGTTCAAATGGGAATTTTACTTGACATCAATGTTCTTCAAGAAATTGTTCGTAGACCTATTCCAGTTGTAATCGGTTTTACTTGTCAATATGGTCTTATGCCATTGATTGCATTTGCTATTTCGAAAATATTCCACTATTCGCCTCTCTACGGACTTGGCATATTTGTTGTCGGCTGTTGTCCTGGCGGAGCCTTTTCCAATCAATGGACAGTCATGTTCGATGGTGATCTCAATTTGTCTGCATTCATGACATTTGCCTCGATTGTCACTTCATTTTTCATGATGCCATTATGGTTGTATACACTTGGTCAATATGCTTATTTACGTGAACTCCGAATTCATATACCGTTTAAGAATCTTAGTATATCATTGATCACTGTTATTGGACCACTTCTTGTAGGTATGATAATTGTACATTTCATTCCTAAAATAAAGAACTTAATTCAACGTATTATTAAACCGATGCTTGTTATAATGATCTGTTACTTTTTTATTTTTGGTGCATGTGTCAATATTTATCTGTTTAAATATATCGATTTGCAAACAGCTTTGACAGTGCCACTATTGCCCTGGCTTGGTTTTATATTAGGTAGTGTAATGGCTTGGATCTGTCGACAAGATTGGTCCCGAATAAAAACAATTGGGATCGAAACAGGTAATACAAACTTTTTAAATTTAAGTGTTGGTGTTTTGTCTCGTATTTATTACTTCTAAGGTATTCAAAATATTGGTATCGCCTTTTTGGTCTTATTGTACTCATTTCCAGCACCTGAAAACAATCAAGCTTCTGTGATTCCATTGATTGTTGCCTATCTATCACCACAACCATTTTACATTCTCCTGATTATTAGATTTATCCGACAAAAATGCTTTAACAAACATAAGAAGACGACAGTCGTATTAAAAACAGAAGTCGACAATATGTCGGCCGATATACTAAGCAAGACAACCCATCGATTGATAGAGTCAGATGAGGTACAGAAGAGTGATGAAAACGAAGATCGAGAAGAAGCACCATGACCTGCACTATCTATAATGGACAGGTCGCCAGATATAGCCAATCGAAGTTTAGATCACGTGCACAAGTGCTAACATTAACAAACTGCTGGAGAATGAACTCTGACTACTCTGTACTAGACACTTAGGAATCTCATTTTTGGTTTTCTCTCCGGTCCCAAAATTCTAATGTTCTCCCACACACACAAGCTTCGAAAGAAAAAAGATTTCTTACTTGATTATTTTTTTTTCAATTTTCTTTGTCTGTAATAGAAAGATCATAAATCCATCACAGCATCGGACAACATTAATCGACATAGCCAACGACGTATGAGAATAGTTTGCAACGAAACTATTCGTAAACCAATACGTATTTTTTCAGCCCATCACCAGATTTTCCTTTTTACTACATGATGAAATCATCACAATTCTTCTCTACTTTCATGTTATCCATATCGAGCGAACGGATTCGTAAAGAACGCTTACTTATCGTTGACCTGCATTCACACCTGCACTAATAATCAGAATAGATCGCAAATGTCGAAAAAAACTCGGTGACTCTTGCACCAGACCGAGCGATGGCGATACAATGGTCTGCCATGCTCTCTTTCTGCTAAGTCTTGTCGACTATCACAAAGCATACAATCGTGTTCAACACGTCGGGTGTGGGTGTGGGTGTGGGTGTGGGTGGGTGTGGGTGTGGGTGTGGGTGTGGGTGTGGGTGTGGGTGTGGGTGTGGGTTTAGCGTAGGAAAAGTATAACAGCCACAGCCACAGCCGCACCCAAACCCGCACCTACATCCACACCCACCCACAGTGTGCAGTAGAAATGTCGAAAGAAAAATGTCGAAAGGGAAAAGTGTCGAACGGGAAAAACGTCGAATGGAAAAATATCCAAAGGGAAAAATGTCCAAAGAAAAAATATCGAAGGGGAAAAATGTCGAAAAATGAATTCTAACACAAAAAGATGTAAAAATGAAAAATACAAGAAACAACGATGTCTCCCATAAATGACAGCTCTAAATTCGAACAATGCATGTTTTCTTTTCTTATAATTGAACTAGTCGAAATTTTCCACCACTAATAGTAAAGACGACTAATAAGTGATAGAGATTAAATAAACAACCATATATGAAGTAAATAAATAACTGAAGTGATAATAGTATGGCAACAATACGGTATTTTCAAATGACGGAACTCAACCAAAATTGAGTATTTCATTTATTAAATCACAAAAAGGAAAAACTTTATTAGTAGCAAATGAATATACTTTCAAACTAAACAAAAGAACAACTACACATATTGGAAGTGCAGATACAATGGTTGCTCTTCTAAAATTCATACAGATGTGAATGATGAATTACTTAAAACAATTGCAATTCAACGTCGTATCGATAATCTTGGTGAACGGTATTATGATGGTGTTATAAATGCTATGGAATACTTAGATGGCTTATCATTCATCGTTGCAAAACGGAAAAAATGATTTTTTAAATTTATTTCTTCATTCATGCATTTTTTTCTCTATTAACATATGTTAGTGTTAGCATAAAAAATAAAGGACGTCTCTTCTATTTCAAGATTTTTTAACAAAAATAATCAGCTATGGGTGTGGGTGTGGGTGTGGGTGTGGGTGTGGGTGTGGGTGCGGGTGTGGGTGTGGGTGTGGTGTAGGTGTGGCTGTTTGAGTGCATAAGACTGCACCCACATCTACACTCACACCCACATCTCAAACCGACACCCACATCCACACCCAAACTCACACCCACACCCACCCACACCCACACCCACACCCACACCCACACCCACACCCACACGCACACCCACACCCTTTTAAATAATACTGTCTTAAGAAGTTTAGTAATTCTCTTTTAAATTTGGCAAATTTGATCAGACGTTCTGTTGCCAAACTATTGTGAAAATCACTCAATACAAAAAAAGTACCGCATGAATCTTATTTGAGCCATTTCTATAGGAGAATTCATGCAACAATGATGAGTTATGCGTTGCTTTTCACTATAAAAACAACGTATCACGAGTTTAGTTGATAACTTTACCCCCTGTCGCAATGATTGTGTCGCATTTCATCGAGTTCGACAAAAACGTCCAACTCTTTTGTAGAAAAGGTGAGCTGAATAATAATAAAAAAGTAAAAAGAATATACCCATCTTATCATCATTTCTTTTTTTCTTTCCAAGTTATTGTAAAACCATCAAATAACGCCAAAAGATGAGAAAAAATATTGACTTAGTGACAACTTGAGAATCTGGGCGTTTCTTCACCAACACTCAAGATGATTTTTCCTTGTATAAATATTCAATAGGAACTTTTTGGAAATCCATGACATTTTGATCACTTTGCTCTCGTTGAAATATTTTGTGGAGATCTTTGCTATGTGCTGTGGTTCGTTGTCGCATTTTACTTTTATTGGTAGAGGTACATTGCCTTTAGTAATTGAGTATTCGTATCAATGCATATTAGGCAGCATAGCGATGTTTGAGTAATTTATATGAGCAGCATATATAATTTAGATGAGATGAATACTAGTTATATTTCCATTAGTGCATATATTCCAAAATAAAGCTGATTTTGACGAACTCAAACAATGTCATATTTACTCATTTTCTTAAGGGTGGGTGTGCCTATGGCTAAAAGTATAAATCAAAAGAAGACCCACACCCACACCCACACCCACCCCAATGCGATCCATCACAAAACAATACTTATGGGAATTTCATCTATCTCGATCCGATATTTGAAGATTTTCTTTCAGCAACTGATGGTTACTCAAGAAGTGTCTCTTTCTCCACTCAATCTTTATGGCTATTCCATCTCAACACATTTCATATTTATCCTGATAATGCATCGAAAGTGGACTGGTTCTATGATGAAGGTTCATTGTTGATCGATTAAACGATGAAAGATCTCGGCGACTATTATGGACGCCTCTTCACTTAGTATATGGATGGTGGGTTCATCGATGAATATGGCCGTGATCATGTGTCCAACCATTTGTACGACTGGGATTATACAGAAATATTTAACGAAGTCGAATCAGAACACACTATGAATCCAGAGTCGTATACTCGCGCCTATGATGCCGTTATTCAAGGCATTCGACGACACACCAATAATACCCAAATGAAATACGTGGGATTATCTCTAGGAGGTAATCACTCGATACATATGCGAATTAAGCAGTTTTCAATATGAATTTTAGGGCACGATGAATTCGAATAGGTATTGTTATTTTCTTAATCATTCAAATCGTGCACCGAATATTCCACTTGATATGATTGCATATCATTTCTATGCCTGGTCTGAATCACGTACATGCCCATTAGCTTATGAAGCACTTTTCGAACAACTTGAAACGGTCACTTTTGAAGTCGAACAAATCGAAGAGATTCGCAAAAGACTTTCTCCAGAGACGCGAACAACCATCGATGAATTGGGTGTTATTCTCCCTGATGATAATACGCCAGGTGTGCTTCAGTTTCCTCTAATCTTTTGGAATGCACCTGGTGCATTGTATGCTTATTCATGGGTAAAATTGTCACAACAAAGTATCGATGTTGTCGGGCAAAGTCAACTAGTTGGTGTGTAGATGTTACGGGCAGACATTAATGATTGTTCTACTGAGATTTTTCTTTTTAGGTCGCCCTGAACTATCCGATCTTCAACTTCAACCACAATATCCAAGCGTATCTATGGTAAATGGGACAACCGGCGCTGGAACACCGAAATACTGGACATCAAAATTGTTGATCGATACGGCTGAAATTGACAGTGATCAAGCAATGAGAACACTAACATCAGATGTAAACAGAAAATATGTGTTTAGTCAAGCATTCATCCGCAAAAATGGTCGACGATGGATGCTGATAGTCAACAAACGCTTTGCGAATGTCGATGTATTTCTACCTGGTGCTACTGGTGGTAAACTACAAGTAGTGAATGAAGCATCAGGCTTCGGTCCAGCAATCATCACTGAATTATCCTTGAGTCGAATCACGCTAACATGCTTCGCCGTCGCTGTTGTTCATGTGCCTCTCATGGACGTCAATATTTAACTGTGATTTCTTCTTATGTTATCTAAATCCTTCCACTTGAGAAAAATCATTTAGTAATAAAAACTGAAATCTACTCAGCGAAGAAATAAGAATAGCAAAAACATTTTGTCGATACTTTTTGTTTCATGTTTGCTAAATACTCTTTATTCTAAGTCTATAGACTAAGAATATCATTTAATAAATAGAGTCGTCGGTCGACAAAAGTTGAATTTTAAGAATACTAGGTCATAAAATAAGCAAAGGAACGAATTGTAAAGACGATTGAGTAGATCCAATGGCATTTTGGTATCTCGAGAAGGATGTGGGTGTGGAATCAGTCTTCATTTACATCCACGCAATATCAATACTACACGCATAGCTAAACCAATTCCCGCATCCACACCCACACCCTCAAATCGAGCGCTAATTCGAATTTGAGTAACAAAATATAGTAAATCTCGCCGTCTATTCATTGTAGTTAATATATGCTAAGGTGAGAACATAGTCGATATGTTTACTGTTCACAACAACGTTTTTTTCTATAGGAAAGAAAACGAGTATAGTAATAGTGCTAATAATAGAAGAATGCTGAATTAGTCGAAGCTATATTATTGGAGATAAAACTAATTACGATAATATGTATTAAATTCTAAAAGAGCCAATTTTTACAATGAAAATTTTGAATAAACCTTAACTATCTAGAAAAGTAATGTATGAAATTGTTTTCCATACAAAATTATATTTTAATTAGATTATCATCCATTGAGTCTGTCAAGAATAAACTTGTATTTAATAATCAAGACAGTTTAAATATCGTTAATCAGTATTTTCTGGAGACTCGGATTCGGATGGCATAATTTTGCAATTTTTTTTTATATACATTGCCCATAAGTGGATCCAATGGCATGACATCAATATAATCAATACCAAAACGATAACCCATGCCTTAGAAAAATAAAAGAAAATGTTATCTATATGACTATGAATATTCTCTCACTTTCCAGGACTCATAGACATCAGTCGTCAGTTTAATAAGTCCATATTGGATACAAGTAATCATTCCTGTTGCTGTCCACATAATCCCAGTCAAAGTACTGATATACTGACATGGAAAACTAAACACACATGAAACTTTTAATTTTATCATTCCAATAGGTATGAACAGTATATGATCTAATTTCGTAATATTTAATATAAATTGAATACGAGACTTACAAGATGCTCACAACTGCTTGTGTACCGGCTATAATTGATGAACGACTCAAGTTGTAGAATATTAATGCAGGAATAATAGTACTAGTTTTTACAAACATACAAATGATGCATGTGATGATATTCAATATCCATGTACATGATTGAAAGATTGCAATAGTTAAGAGGTTTTGTTTTTCACCTAAATATTAGTTTCCATACTAGAAGTAGGCATCGAGACAAAAATATGTTTCTACTGAGTTATGTTAAAAGATTTGCCTTTAATTGCTTATATTTTAGTGACAGACTATTATTTGATGGTTCGTCTTGTACAGAAATGTTTGATTCTTCAACCTATCTCTTTTAAATCATATTACAGACTCTTGTTATCACTGAATTTAGCAACTATAATGATTGTAATCACATTTGTGAAATCAACTAATCTTCAATCATTATATGCCTTAAATTAATAAATAACGAAGAGATGTTGTTAGAAATACGCGGTAACAGGTTTCTTTTCTTTGCATCGATCTTAATGATGTTAGTTTTCTCGATCGCGATCTAAAAACAATCTATTACACAATTTATTCGTATCACATCTAAAATAGTTCTTTAATATTAGTTTCTCTGATCTATGTAGTTGTCAACTACTACTTTTTTCGATATTTTCTCTTGAATTATGTTACAATTCATATGACTTATAAGATAATTTTCTTTAAGTCATACCGTGTTTGCTATAATCTTGAGTTCTAATTCTGGTATTTAGTTTATCGTTGTTGTGATTTCGATCTCGATTACAGTGGCTAAAACCAATACTAGAATCGACACTCATCTAACACATATATGATCATAATGTGTTTTTATTTTAGTATTTCGATTGTTCTTCTATCAAAACATATAAGCTGAAAGAGCAAACATATCTAAGTGATGCGAAGTCAAATAATATTTTGCCATTGAAGTTACTAAAATTGCATACAAATTATTTATGAAATCTAAAAGAATGTTTAGGATATTAATATTTATCTCTATTCATAACGTACAATGATAATGAAAAACAAACTTAACAAATATCTACAGATTCATATTTTTTATTTTTTTCTTCGAGAAAATTAATATTCTTATACTTTCTTATTTCAATCTTCGAAAAGTTTTTTGGTATCATCTCGAAATGCCAAATAATACGAATAAGAATGTATTCTATTGTGTGGATAAGTCTTTTTAATGAGCATATATAATTAACGGGTGTCCCAGAATAAATTATACCATTCGTATTTTGAGTATAACTCTTCTATTATCCATTAGATCGGGACATCTTTTTATACTAAAAGATAGCGCTTGAAATTCTCTACAAAATTATNATCTTCTAAATATTCACATATACCCAATAATAATATTCGTAATTTATCCTAAATATACAATCATTTATTTTTTTTTTGTGTTAAGCCCCCCCTCCTCAAAAAATCAATTTTGGTCAAATTTATCGATTTTGTGATTTATAACTCATTAGATAGAGCAAAGTGTCTACTCTCGAATGCACTATAGTTGATTGATTTTATGATGAGCTTTAAGAATATTACATCAGTTTTTCTGAACCTCCATATTAAAAAAAATAAGGCTTTTAAAAACTTATTTTCCGTTTTTTCGAGTATACTGTTTGCACAGGCAAACCTTACTTAATAACGGCTCGATATAGAAGTGATAATTTTTTTTTTATTGCATAGAAGACAGTTAAGGCTAGATCCTCACAGAGCCCGATTTTGGAATTTTTCTATTGGCGAAATAAAAAAAACTCACATGCCTCATTTTTATCAGCGTTTTTTAGCTTATGAGTTCGAGGATTTTTCGGAGAATATATTTTACAAAACAAACAAAGGGAATTTCAAAAAATCGGGCTATGTGAAGATCTAGCGCCGAGGGTACTCTACAATTTAAAAACAGCCCCGCCATGTTAGCTCTTGTACTGATTGTGAAAACCTTGCCCGCGTACAGGGTATTTTTGACCAATAAATTGACTATAACTCGCAGATTTAAGGAGATATTTTAACCACAATCTACTCTAGCCAAGGCTAACATTCTCTGAAATTTTCGTTGAATTCCATGGAAAAATAAAAAAGTTCGTTTCTGAGGGCGGGGGGGGGGGGGGCTTAATATAAGAAAAAAAAAATTATATTTACAATTGTCAAAACTTCTGTTTCATTTTTTTCATCGATTAAATCCATCCATTTACCAAGAAGCTAGAACCAAAAAAAAAGAAAAAATTCAACTCAAATTGTTTTGTTTTTCCTATATCTTACATCTTCTCTACTATCATTATCCCGTAAAATATGCATTAATTCTGATCGACGACAATTATCAATTGATACTTGTGGTTCAAGAAGACGAGCTGGTCTAGAATTAGAAACAAAATTCTTTTTTTTTTCTTGTATCAGATTAAATAAAACTATTATTTCATACTCAGGTACACCGGGTTCTTCACTAGTACTTCGATGTAATATTTCAGGAGGATTTGATACATGTATTCCACCACTTAATTCAATAAAAAAAAAAAAAAATTGCATAACATAAACATTTTATTGAAAATTTTTACTTGTCATGTGACTTTTCTCCCTGATTATCTAGAAAAATAGTTTAAATAAATAGTTATATTTATATGAAATAATCAAACTTACTTCCGTTTTGATCTCGTGGTGATGCAGGTTTCGTTCTAAATATAGTTTATCGATTTTTTTTATACATATGTTGATTGAACAAGTTCTTTTGAAAATTTGTCTTTTTAGAAGAAAAAAACTAAACATACTTAAAAAATAGATGATTTAATAGATCTTTAGCTGTTGGACGTTTTTGAGTAGGTTCAAAACATCTAGAAAAACAAAAAGATAAATTCTAATTACGAAACATCATAAATCTATTTACTTTGCTAGAAAATCTTTTGCTGTTTCTGATAATTCTTGTGGAATATCTGGTGATAGTCGTTCATTGCCAAGTTTTAATATTAATGCACCTGTATTAACAACTGATGAAATGAAGAGAAAAACAAAATAAAATAGAAGAAAAACAAAATCTATTTATTATTCACTTTTATGATATGGCATTTTACCCGTTACCATTTCAATAATTGTACATCCAACACTCCAAATATCAACCTGAAAATGAATAATTCAATAGAGTTAAATATTTTATTGAATATCTTACTTCCGGTCCATAACCCATTGGAGGTACAAGTACAACATCAGGACTCATATATTGAAGAGTACCTAAGAGTAAAAGTCATTCTTTATAATATATTAAATAAAAATCTCTTACCAACACTATCTTCTGTACAAAGTTGAAGACCAGCAAGACGTTTTGATGTACCAAAATCAGCAATTTTTATTTCTCTTTAAAATCAAATAAATATTTTGTTGACTTGTTGAAAGAAAAATATTTTTTTACCCTCGTGAATTAACAAGAATATTAGCTGATTTAATATCTCGATGTAAAATATGATTTTCATGTAAATATTGTAAACCTTCTAAAAGTTGTCGAGTATAATTTTTAATAACTTGTTCTTGAAATGGTCCAAATTTTGAAAGATGTTGTGAAAGACTACCACTAGAATATCGAGAAAAAAAAACAAACAAATAAATGAATATTTCAAAAAATATTTTTCTTGTCAATTAACCCATCAACATATTCCATAATAATTTGAAAGACAGGTTGTTTCTTTGAGCGATCAATTGCTGAACCATAATAAGTTACAACTTGTTAAAAGAAAAAAAAAATTTTTTTTTCTATTATATATAATAAAATAAACAAAACAAACTGTTTCTATGACTAAGTGTTGATAGAATTTTGATTTCATTTTCTAATACATCTGTATATACGGGATTTCGCATAGGAATTTCTTTGACAGCAAATTTCTTCATTGTATAACGATCATGTGCAACATATACTTTTCCATATGTACCTTGACCAAGTGCAGTACGTTGTTCATGTGGATCACGATCGAAGACAAGCTAAGAAAAAAAAAAAAATTTTTTTTTTCAAATATTAGTCATATGTTATTTTCTTCTTATAGTTGTTATTCTTGTATAACAGAGAAAATCTCTTTACAAAAAAACAAAAATTGGAATATATTTGCGCCATTATGTAAAGTTATTCAAGAGAAAATCGTTAACTAAAGAAAATTAATAGTTTGTGTGAGAAAGAAAAGCTGCTTTATGATGAAGTCATGCATAAAGAGAACGTCAAAATAAAAATCTTGTTTCAAGTCTTTGATCATATATCAACAACAACTGTTGCAGCCTGTCAAATTCTCATGGTAAGGTTTATCATAGTCTGTGAAGTGGATGATGAGTGTAAATTTCCACCGTATGTATTTCATGTCTGATCCTGTCCGAAAAAGTTTGATTTTTTTGTTAACTCTAATTCTCTTAGACGTCCTCTATGCATTGTTTCTATCTAATACTTCTTTTATTTGATTAAGTATGTAACAAAAAAAAAAAAAACTTGATTCAGTACTTGTCTTTTAAAGACATATAATATTCTAGATTTAATGCTATAGTTTGAAATCGTTTTACTTGAAAGTTACAAATATTAGCTGCGCGTCTCTGTTGCAAGTTTTCAGTCTGTTACATAATATCATTTCTCTCTGGTACAACGATTGATTCCAATACTTACAAATAATAATGTGAAGTTAGAAAGAAAACTTCTTCTCAAAGTTTTCAAATCTATTCATTGTACTATCACTATGTTGTGGATTCTCAAAGGACAATGGATGTATTTTTAGCATGCCAATAATTATAGTAAAATGATCACAATTCTCGAATAGATTGATGAAATTTATATGATAGACAGTCTGGATAAAGTGCTATATAATAATGGACCTACTAACCCACAACTTCTATATTTTGCAGACTTATAAAGCTGAAAATACAAAACCTATAGTATCTATCACCACACTTTTACTGTAATGATTGACATTCGAAAGCTTTTACTAAAATCTTTACTAAATCAACATCTAATCTAAAATGTGTAATTGTGCATAAGTGCAGTTAGCCGTGTAATCGACGTTTATATCGGTATCGTCTAGACTACTGTAACCCACGTGCGTTTCTATGTACATGATGAAGTAGGTGTTAGTCTTTATTTGAACTCAAATAAAAATTTAACTATTGATGAAACTTTGACTTATTTTCGAAATCGAATTAAAGTGAATGTTTTTGACCAAAAAAAAAGGAAAACACGTCTTCCTAGTTTCAAAATCTTCAAATTAGACATGATATTCTTGATTAATATGATAGACAAAAACTTCAGATTTAAAGTTTGAAAAAGATAATTTTTAACTTGAAAAGAAATAATAATTTTCATAATTCATAAAATCTGTCGAGAAAAATAATCAATCAGTCAAAACGATGTTTTTTTATTCTGATGAAAAAAGGAAATAACTTCAATCTTTTCTTGTTTTGTATAATTTCCGATGTATTGTTTCTCTAATTTGTTTTTCGGAAATTAGAAATTACTAATGAAATTTATTCAGAATATATATATATATATATGATCATCTGCTATGAATTAATCTTGATCACTTACATCAAATTTGGGTTCAACTTCAGAAATATTTGTTTGTAATCGATATTTTGACATTTTTTCATTGAATCTATATTTTAAAAAAAATATTATTCATTCAATAGTTTTAAAAAGTCTTGCTTTAAGATAAATAGTACTTAAACTTTGTTCGTATAGTTTAACCACAAACAGAGAATGTTGAACTCTGATCGTAAGGACTTAACCGACGGTCTTCATGTAGAGAAACTAGAAAGTTAATTTAGATTATCTCTTTAGACAAAATAAAAAAAATTCTATATTCAGAGATTTTAGTTTGCTTGATTTATGAAATATTCTTTGAGTAATCCTCTACATGAAAGTTAATGGGAATCATCGAAACAATGATCGATTTCTTTGGATAATTTTAACCATTTGTCTGGAAAGTACGCCATAGTCTGTTTTAAATTTCACGATGGTACTTCATTGATGAAGGCTTTTCTACGCCTCGACAGTACAACTGATCGAACTACCCTCTTTATGATAACGAGTGAGTCAGATTAAATGGCCCTCTCAGTATTTTGACTATAACTTTTTTTCTTTAGAGCTAATTGTTTTTTCAAAAGATGCGCCGTGAAATTCTCTGTAAAATCATAATCAAACTTATTTGTGTAGAAAGTTAAAGACAAAAATTAAACAAGGATTATCCAACACATTAAAAGTACCCAACTTTCAAAGCTGACGGATGTCTCATAAGTGTCCGATGTTTGTGTCTCTTTTTTCTATCGCGAAGCACATTATTTTAAAAGTAAAGT
>CAJNSZ010000129.1:143328-227748 GCA_905329745.1 Rotaria sp. Silwood2 | reverse complement strand
ACAATTTTTTCGATAACTCAGCCATTTCTTGACGGATCCTGCTCATCTTCGAACTCGACCGAGACATTGTTAAGACTGAACTGTGTAGAAAATTTCATCGCGATTGGACTCTCCTTTCAAAAGTTATCGTGTAAACGGCCGGACGGACATACTGACCGATTCTAGAGTGTACTCACTTTTTGAGTACACAAAAAACACTTCTATTAAGAGACGATTATTTTCTTAGAGTTTTTCAACATATTAAATTTATCATCTTTTGGTCGATAAATCGAAGTTTAATAATCTTCAATAACTTACTGATTCTATATGCTTCATTATTTCGTTTTAAATCTTCAGTTCTAATTGCCAATAGAAAAAGTAAATTAATACCAGCACTAAAATTTTCATAATTTAATGAATAAAATTTTATTATTTTTATCTTACTAAATATTTGGATCAGCAGCAAAACCTCTTCTATACCATTCAATAGCTTTTTCTAAAGAATCTATATCTTGACAAAATGATTCAGTAAATTTATCTTTATAAATTCTTCCACATAAACAGATAACATCATTTGATAATTCACTTTCAGTTTTTTTTGTTTGACATAAATGTTCAAGAATAGTTAATGCTTCATCGCGATCACCAGGTTGATTTCGTCTATGAAATAATTAGATTTATATATAATAATTAATTAAATAAAAATACTATATTTACCGACTACGAGCAAATGCAGTTAAATATGAAATCATCATATTATTTTTGATTTTTTTTCCTATTTCTCCTAATTGTTCACAACGTTGATTTAATTTTATCATTGATTCATAATCCTCAAAAATTAACAGTTATTATTATTATTATTTTTCTTTTTGTGAATAAAAAATAAATAAATTCAAGCAACAAAAAAATAATCTTACTTGAATATCTCGAAAAGCATACATTAATTTTGTAACTAATTTAGGTGTTACATATTCTTGATTTGTTTCATTTAACATTTCAAAACATACTTCATTCCATAAAAACTTTAAAAAGAAAATTAATTTAATCAAATTAAAAAAGAAACAAAATAATTCAAATATACATCATGATAAGCTTTGCTATCTTGTAGTTCAAGTTTACGTGTATTCATACGAGATATATATCGATCAGCAAGTCCTTTTCTATACAAAAAGTAAACATATAGAGATAAAATTGCACTTATTCAATCAAAATATTCATACTGAATATTATCAGCAGCTCGCTCTAAGAAGCACTTAACGTTTTTGTAAAGTAATGGGAGAGGAGATGATGATTGTGTTGTATCATAAAAAACATCTTTGCTTTCATCATATCGATAAACAATTAATAATTTTATTTTACATGTTGTCTAGAAAATAAAGAAAATATTTAGAATAAAATTTATTGATTAAAAATATTTACTTTGAGATCTTGAATAGCATTATCATTTTCTACACCACTGGCTTGTATTAATACAATATCATCCATACAATCCATACTTTCTCGATTACCTTTATGATACATGAATGTAGGACGTCGATCCGGATTTGTAACATCCTAGAAAATAATTAGATAGTAAAAAAAAAACAAACAAAACAAAAGAATCAATAAATTATATTTATCATACCATAATAACAATATCAGCATTGAGAAATTTATTAACTGATTCATGTTCTTGAAAATCGAGTTTATGTAAATCAACTGATTCACAACGATAATGAAGTTCTTCAACAATTAATTGAATCTTTTCCCATAATTTTTGTCCGTAATATTTATATGGTAGAGCATCATTTCCAGTGAGCGAATTAGACTCGGTCAACAGGACGACTTTTAAAGGACCCATTGATTAATGTCTGAAATAATATATAATCGTTGTCTTTACATTATTATTCAACTAAAAAAAATCAAATCACTATTTCTGTTATTCTTATTTTTGACATGATTTTTATTCACAAAGAATATAAAAAAGAAAAGAAACTGAATCAATACATTCATTTCTTTCTTACTAAATCAATGGTATATACATGAATTAATATCGTTCGAGAGTATAGTGAGGATATTTATCAAATGTTTGGTTCAAAATATTCAAATTAAATCAGAAATCTGCATAAAGGAAAAAATATTCATTTTTTTGTTCTTATCACCTGGATTTTTCTTTTGCGTTTCTTTTTTAAATATTTTTTGTTGTCTATCGACTATTTGCTTAGCTCTCGTACTTGAAAATTTCTCATCATAAATAAACTCAGAAGAAGGAATCGAAAAACCCAATCGATAAGCAAGCGCAAAAAAAGAGACAAATCTGATTAGAATTTTCATATCGACATCTATTCTTTAGTTGTATTGATCTGAGTATTATCCAATAAAAAAATCTATTCGTCAAAATAGGGAACATATATACATCGTCAATGGTGATGACGACGATCAAATAGAGAGAAGACAGAAAAAACAAAAAAAAAAAAAAAAAAAAAAAAAGAGATCATTTTTGAACAAATCGCGTCATCGTCGTTCCTTCTCATGTGTACTTACAAAGATTTTACGCTTCAATGGTTAGAATAAAATTTTTCTTTTTCGTGTTGGTTTTCTTTGATTGATAATTCAAACGTTTATTTTCTTTTGTTTTTTCTTTTTTTGTTATTGTAAATAATTTTATCATGTAACAATCAGCTTTTCTTCTATAAAATATTCCCTGTTTGTTTTTCTTCTTTCAATAGGATTAAACGAATTTATAAAGGTAAAAATTTGTCAAACTTTTAGAAATTATACAAATAAGTGAATATAAATTTTTTTTTTTTTGTTTTTGTTTTTACAAATATTTCAGGTAAATCTGAAAAGATTGATAGATTTTTTTTCTATAGTTAACATTGAGGACTATGAATAATCAGATTAAAGGTTTGTTTTCCATTGATTATAGATACATTAGTAAGGTTACAATTTTTTATTTAAAACAATATGACATCAAATGGGAAAAACAACAGATCTTATTGAGAGTAAAAGTAGATTTAATATTTATAAATATACAAGAGATCAGTAATAGATCTAAAGTTTTAGATAAGGGAGGTAATCATTAGACTTCGAAAACCTTTTGTTTTTTTTTATGCAACGTAACTTGATGAAAATTTCAGATGTATTTTGTATTTTTTTTTTATGATATAAATTTAACAGACTCTCTTATGCAACATATCTATGTATTCACTCACACTACTCTCAAACCTAGATATAAATCATGATAGTATATTAATCTTAAATTACATAATATCTCTGAGCATATAAACTGTCGTTAATTTATAAGAAGAAAAATTTTCGAAGTTCAACCAGTTTGATTCCATAGTTCTTTATTTTGAAGTGTATTTTCTGTTGATGAAAATAGTTCGAAAGGAAGAGGCGATCACCTGCAGTGCTCTCTTCCCCTCCTAAATCCGCTATTACAAACGTTTATCATCATATGATAGACAAGTCTGTGGGTTTAAACATACGATTATCTATTCGATCTGAAACTAAGATTGTAATTAATGATTTCATATAGCAATAGAACAGTATTTTCGACCGCAAAAATTAACTTTAATCCCGGATATTCTATCATTAAGGAAATTTCGTTTTATAATATCGCGCGTTTTAATATTTTATGTAACGAATTTAATTATTGAAGAAACATTGATTATGTTTCTTCGATTCGATGAACATCGTAATATAAATAATATGTAAGTCGGAGATTGGATTTTTTATTTGTTTTTCTCTAATTAAATGAATTTCTTTTTTGTTAAAATTATTTCATATAATAATTTTAGTTTTCTTATTGTTTAATTTTAGAATTAAATTATGCTTTTTTGGTTTTTATCTCAAACGAATGTTTTCTTCTGATATGTAAGATAATAATTTGTTTTTCTTTTTGAAAATAAAAATCTATTATTTATGTTTTTTAGAATATTAATCGATCACGATTAAATCAAGAAATTTTTAACTAATATTTGTGAGTGTGTGTGCGTGTGTGTCTTGTCACAGTAAACACAAAGGTGTGTATTTTTTATTCTTCATATAATATTAGATCCGTTTCTTATTTCGCTTTTTTTTCCTCTTTACTTGTGCCTTTATCTTCTTTGCGCTATTTAGTTCGAAAAAAAAAAAAAGAAAAGAATGTAATCATAGTAAATAGCAAAAATTCTTTTCTTTATACGTGGGATTGAGAGAACAAAAACAAAAATTCCTAGAAGGCACGTGAGTTAAGACTACTCGTGATATAAACAGATAGAAAGAAAGAGATGTCGGAATCATCATCGTCCGAGAATAATGAAGCATCATCATCATCATCATCATCTTCATTATGGTTTGAATCGTTATTTCGAAAAACAGATACACCAATCGTAACACGTAGTCGATCGAATTGTATATCGAATACAACATTACCTACAGGAGATAATTGGTCACGATTTCGACAGATTTTTCATCTTCCTGCGTTTATTTCTTCTGCAATTATGAGAGATTCTTTTCAATCATCTTTATCAAACTTTCGGTAGGTGAATTAAATGATATTGAAATGGAACACCAAAAAAAAAAAACAAAACAGGACAATAAATTTGATTATGTGATATAGAAGTTTATTTTATTAGTCACTTGATTTTTCTCAGTGATGATTATTTCTTTTTTCTTTTTTTTGCCATTACTAATTTTTGTCTAGAAAGAGAATATTGTTATTCTATATGATTCATGTCTGAGAATTTAGTTTAATGTTTTTTATTGTATGAATATAGATCGATGGGTCAATTTTTGGAAAAACCTAAAACTGAAAAACACAATGTTATTGGTAAAAATGATGATCTTCGTTATGGTCTTGGATCTATGCAAGGATGGCGGTAAAAAATACATTTAATTTTTTTTTTATTGTTTTTTCAATGATTTAAATTCGTTTAGTGTGGATATGGAAGACGCACATGCAGCAGTCCTTAAATTAGATGATAATCGTTGGTCACATTGGTCTTATTTTGGTATATTTGATGGTCATGCAGGATTTCGTACAGCTGTTAAAGCAGCTGAAAAACTTCATTCACGTATTATTTCATGTCTTAATGGATTAGTACAAGAAAATGGAAATTTAAAATCATCACAATATATAACATCATCACAACTTGATTTTAATAAATTTGAAATGGCTATAAAAGATGCATATTTTAAATTTGATAATGAATGGAGAGAAGAAAATCGTAGTAATAATCCAGGTTTTTAGTTTATTTTTAAATAAATTAATATATTTTTAATTAAAAAAAAAAATTTTTTATTTTCTATTATAATATAGATGATAAAAGTGGTTCAACAGCAATATCTTGTTTAATTGATCTTGAACGAATTTATTTTCTTAATGTTGGTGATTCACGAGCTATACTTGTTGCAACTGATGGTCGAATTTTACTTGCTACAAAAGATCATAAACCAAGTAGAAAAAATAAAAGTTTTTTGTTCTATGTTTATTCTTTAAATCTAGGTGATCAAATTGAACGTCAACGAATTCAAGAAGCCGGTGGTACTGTACTTATTCAAAGAGTAAATGGTTCATTAGCTGTATCACGTGCACTTGGTGATTTTGAATATAAAAATAATCCAAATCGTCGACCTGATCAACAATTAGTTTCACCAGAACCTGAAATTACTTATTATACACGTCAAACAAAACAAGATGAACAGATTGCTTTTATTGTACTTGCTTGTGATGGTATATGGGATGTGATTACAAATGAAGAATTAGCTGCTTATATTATTGGTCGTATGCGTGTAACAGATGATCTTTGTGAAATTACTAATTCCATACTTGATATGTGTTTATATAAAGTTTGTTTATTTTATTTTATTTGATATAAGTTAATCATTGTATTGTTCATTTTACTTTTTTAGGGTAGCAAAGATAATATGAGTTTGGTAATAATTGCATTTAAAAATGCACCAACACCAACTCCAGAATATAAAGCAAAAGATGAAGCACTTGATAATGAAATTCGTAAAAAAACTATTGGTATGAAAATAGATTTAGTTATAAATTATCACATCTTTTTATGTGATAATTAGTTTCAATTCGTTTTAAAATAAAAATCATTGACTTAAATGAAAATTTATCGGAAAAATCGGTATCCAATATAGGTAGAGATACTTATTATCGTTTTATTGACATTAGGAAAAGTTTTCATTTTATTTTCTCTTTACTAATGACACGTTCCAATTAACAGGTCAAAAAAGACGAGTCGATTCCGGCGCGAAAGTACGAGAAATGGTAAGAACGTGCAAGCAGAAATCGGTTGATTGAATCCAATCATTCGATTCTTGCTTTCAAATGACTTTAAGTTTTTTTTGAGTTTTACGGCAGGAAGTAACATCGTTCCGGCGGAAATTCGTGGATCTCATTGCCATAATCATTGACCTGAATAATTTCAAAAATACTATTTTTTAAAGTAAACTTCCTTTAAATGAATAAATTGTGTTAATTGACTATTCAAAAAAAAAAAAAAAGATACTTGAATAATATTGAATTAAAAAAAGACAACTATGAATTTCATATTTTTTAAGGATATTTCTTCTGTACTAAAAATCTAATCGAATGATATGTCTATCGTTCGATAGCTTATCATAGTCTATTTGTATAGGCCTTTTATCTTCATATTCGAGACATAATATAACTTATACAAGTTTGAAAACCGAAAGTTTACATATTTTTGATAATACTAGAAATAGTATTTATAGTTTCATGTTTGACAATCTAAGATTTATTTTCTCTTTGCAAATTGACATATGCAGTGATCCTGTACGGCTTTATTTATTAATACTTCACTGAGATATAATAGTATAAGATTGTGTAGATGCATAGACAGTTTTACAAAAAAAAGACTCTGGAATAAGAAAAGAGTCTTAAAAAAAACCAGCAATTACAATCAATGGGTGCGAATACTAAACAATTTTCAGCCTTTTTCTTTGATAGAGTAAATTAGTTTGATTAGCATCTTTATTAATAATATAGTTCCTTGATTCCTCTTCTTTTGTAGAGAATTCACTTGTTGTAACTTCATCGGTTATTTCGTTAATAATTAATGTTCATCATAATCATATAAAAATATGATAATGAAAACCTGAAGAGAAAATATTTTACTTTACATACGTACTTACAAACAATTGAAACGCTAAAGAAAACCAATACAGAATTTTGTGCGCTGATATCGAAAAGGTTAAATCGATTGTTTTGATGCTAAACATCCGAATCGAATTTTTTTTTTTTTTGTTTCGAATTATGTTTTACTTATTAAACTCATTTAGTAACATTTTTTGTTGTTTTTCATTTACTAGAAATTTACAATCGTAATCCAAATAAAACAAGTTTAGATGCTAGTACAGTTTGGCAACAAGTTATGACATCCCTTAATGAACAATCATCAATTCGTGATGCACTTCCAGTTGGTGGCGGTTTTATTGCGAAGTAAGAATAATTTGATAAACAGTATTTAAAACAAAGGTTTTGACTTTGCCATGCAAAATTATTTTCTCATATATTTCTGTTAATGGCCAAGACTGCTATTCGCAGTACACACACTAAACGTCTAGATCTAATCTGCATTTGAGTTTCAAATGATATCAAAAACCATAAAAGGTACTGTTCGACAGAAGATTTTACAAATCGAATTTCTTTTAAACAAATAATAAAATATCATTTATTAATATTCATCCATAATGATTTAATATTTTTTTTATGATTTTAACATTACTTGTCTATCTGTAATAATGATAAAGAAAAATTTAAGAATTCTAGCATAGAGTAAATCTACACGTTTAGTATGTACACTGTAAATATCAGCTTCGGTCAACACAGAAACATGCGAGAAAACAATATCCTAGGTCAATAATTTCGACTTCCGGATCCGGGAATTTCCGGTTGGAAAATGTTCGAAACTTGAAAGCAGAAATCTGGTGATCGTATCCAATCACTGAATTTCTGCTTCTAAGTTCCTAGAATTTTCCGGTCGTAGTTCGTTCACTTGGAATTGCACGGCGAAGATCAAAGTTTATTTTACATTCTTTATAAAATAAAAAAATAATTTTTTTTTTTAAATAGACGTTCTGTTTTTGAAACTACATTTGATTCAATGACTAAAGGAACAAATAATACAACAAATTCAAACAGCGGGGTAATTGAAAAAAATATTATTTCTTGTATTTAATATAAAATTACAAAAAATAAAATAATAATAAAAGAATTATAAAAATTAAACAAACCATATATATCTTTCAGCGAAATGCAACAACATCAACGCGGTATTTTTATTCCACTTTCTTCTCATAGTTATTTAATATATTCCATCTATTGGCTATTGCTCTGTATGCATCAAAATCACATATTATTATTCCCTTTACACAACAATCGTTCTGTTTCTTACGTTTTTTTCTCTTGTTTTGTTTTCTTTTTTTTTTTATGCAAATATGTTCACCAATATCACTAATTCTATTTTTGTTTCTCACTATACATTATTTTTCTTCTTGAATGCCTTACTGACACAAAACAATTATTTTTCATATAAATATGAAAGCCTAACAAAAATTATTATTTTCTTCAAAACTATGAGAATATTCCTTTCGTGGGCTGCTTCAAACTCTTTAACTTAATGCTATAAAAAGGAAAGAACGAAATACGATAATAAATATGAATATTAAGAAGCTTTTATTCTATAAAATAGAACTTAAATAACTATTGTCCATCATGTTTAAAGAAAAATTCTCTTTTGAAATTCGATAAAAAAAAAAGAATATAAATATTGTTTTCAAGTAAATATTCATATGTATAAAATTTCCTATGTAAACTACAAACAGATTTTTATAATACTAAAAAAGTTTATTCACGAACTTACTCTCGAGCTGTAGAATGCTGTCTATATATAAGAAACCTAAAAAAAGAACATTTGTGTCAAATATTTTAAATTCTCATTTCATGTCTTTTTGTTTTAGCAAAAAAAATATGCCGTCATTTTCTCTATAGGACAGATCTAATTCATTCTTATCTTAACATTCAGTCAAATTGTTTTTTTTTTGTTTTTGTTAGGACAATTCTTTTTATGCAATTAATTTGATTTTAATAACACTATTTGCATTGAAAATATTGTGTCTTATTTCTTTATTCTTAATCTTAATTTCTATACGTTTTTCTATTTATAGGCGTTAACAAATAATGATCATGATGATGAAGAAGATGAAAATGATGATGAATCAACTCCATCAAATTCTTCATCTGGCGATATTCCATCAGCAAATAGCACAATTACTGCATTGACGCAATAGCTGTTATTTTTGTTTTTCTTACATATATATATATATACCTATATATTTATATATATATATATATGTTTGTCTCTCTTTCTTGCATTTTTGGATTCAAGTAGAAAATAAAAAAAAAACATCGTCTTGACAATTATCCTGTTTCTTTTTGGTATTCTTCTTTGTACCCATCGGCAAACAACATACGTGTTTATTTGTTTTCTTTCTTTTTTTTTTTTTTTTTATTCAAGACATTTGTTCGTTCATTTACTATTATCATAACTATTTCCTGTTGTTTTGTCATCCTTTTTTTTTTGTTGTTGGTTGTTGTACGTTTAAAAACGGAAGAAAAAAGAAGACACCCACATTTATATACATATACATTCGACAAATACTATTTGATTATGAGCAGTGATCGAATTTCTGCTACATTGCCCATGTTTTTTGTTTGTTTGTTTTTTTCTTTCTTCTCTTGTATTATTTTCAATGAATAAAAAATTACATAGAACTGAAGAGCAATAAGAAAGCAAAAAAACATTATTCTATCGAGGAAAGATATGAGTGTGATATTCAATTTTTCTTATCATATTGCTGCTATTTATGACTCATTCTGTACGTATATATGAACCAATCGCAAGTACAGTAAGAATACTGTTCTCAGATCTTGTTTGGAAGCTGCTTGAAGTAATTCATAACTTTTCAGCTCATATTTTCGACACAGAGAGATAATTTTGAGACTAGAATAACACTAAAAAATATTCCAATCAATAAATCTTCTCTACAAGAGTACGACTATTTTCCTGAATTCTTACTATAGGATAAACTTTTGACAGAAAAATTTAATACGTTTTTTTTTATTTGAAACTTTCTCTATAATTAGAGCTCATCATCATAAGAATATTCTAAATTTTTTAGCTAAAATCATAATTTTCTTTATCTTTCTAAGCCATGGCTTTGGTTGTCATCACCACTTTTACTTGTGCAATCGACTTCTCATTCTTATCATCTATCGCACACTAATAATAAACTCAAAGACTTTTTGATTCTAATACTTTACAATCATTACGAAGGTAAATATTCTAATCTGAAAAAGATTTATGATTAAAATCTGACCGTTCAGAATACATCCAATAAAGTAGTTCAGAATTTTTTCGCAAATAACAAAACTACATGCTTAAATTAGTAGCATGTGCATCATAAAAAGGAGAAGCGCGCAAAGTGCAGAGTCAAATGTATGACTCAGCTGGTCAAAAACACAGGAATATTAGCAAAAGCGACTGTAAATAATGATGCAGGGTTTTAATATCCCCCTCACTCGACTCAGTTTCTTACGCTGAATATGAATTTCAATTACTGCATTTTAATTAGGGATTAAACACTATTGGAGGTGACAATACATTAGAACAGTCAGGTAAGTATAGGTTGTAGATTTGGGTGTCGGTGTGAATGTAGGTATGAATGAAGAATAAACCCACAATGAGACGTGCATCCACACTCTGACCTGTATCCACTTTTACACTTTGACTTCCAGACTCTTCCACATTCGCGCTCACACGTACTTTCACACCCCCAATCAAGCACGAATGACACACCTTTCGTATGAGACAGATAGTTATTTTCAAAAACGCGTTTTAGATAGACACATACAGTAGGGCAAAATAATTTAATCATTGTTTCTAGACCGTAGCTTTTCAGTTTCGGGAAGATGCTACCCCATAGTTTTATTGTTCATTCCACTAATGATTTTCAAGAGTCAACGCGCCATCGCAGATGATAGAAACGTCTATGTTCAAATGGAATTTCAGCGGCCGCACGGCGAACTAATGTAGTTGCAGGTCTTGCACGATTATGATGTCCGATATTTGCGACTCTTTCAACCGATTCGGTATTCACCAACGCTACCGAACTTCGAACTTCAGTTGACTCTACATTATTTGTAGAACTGAAATTGTTTAATCTTGTCGGCAATATTTCATGATTATGATAAGTGCTTTGAAGTTGTGGCGGAGTGATTGGTATAAGACCACTAGGGTGCCGATTGATAGTTTCTAAAGATAAATCGTTTTCCGTGTCTTCTCCAGTAACTATCAATTCGAGCCCATTATTTATATTTTTGAGAGTAACTGTGAATTTCGCCAGCTTTTTGAGATGGTTCAATAAGTCTTCCCATCGTTCTAAATCAATTTCATCAAAAGCTTTCATTCTTTGGCGTGCCTCATTGAGTTGAGCTGTTAACATGCTTAACTCTTTCTTTTGTCTACAGAGACGTATTCCGACGACATCGATAACTTCTTCTCGCATAAGAGTCGCTGTTTGCTTAATATGCTCTATTTCGTCTTGCTCCCATAAATCTATGTCAGTGAAACAAGCATCAAATTGCGAGTTTAACAATTTTTCATCAAGTTTTCTTGAAATATCTTCATGGTGGGCAGCAAATGAATTGAATTGCGCGTCAAGCGCATTTTGATGCTCATCACTATGACGCTGGCAAAACTTTTGATGGCATCCGCAGCAAACGAATAATGCATTTTTGCTGCATTTAACACAATGAGCCATCGATGAAAACGAGAGCATTCTGTTTATTGATGATGTTCAATTGATTCTGAAATAGGAGATATTTACAAATTAAAAAAAATTATTTTGGTAAACGAATCCCTGAAACCATTGGATGTTAGTGGTACAACGTTATCAGTTGACAATCTCCGATTTTGCTGATTTTTTTAAATATGCGTTAGAGGACAGTGAGTTATGTATCTTCTAAAACTTCCAATCCTATTCGATAAGTTTCTGAAGCGCAGTACTCAAAACACGGATGCATTTTTATAATGATAACTTTATCCTTAATGTTTTCATGTTTTTACAAAAAAAAAGAAGTTTTTGCATTTTGACTCTATAATACATCGAATTTTGATCCCTCTGGATATAATCATCAATTAATTCTACTACGAAATATATAAGTTCAAAAGTTTCCATCAACTAGATAAGTCGCATAGCTTGATCTCAGAACAACCATAGTTCACATTTTTCTGAAAAAGTCAGCAAAATGTCAATAAGACGGTTTCAAAATTTTACCACAAACAGAACTCGTCAAGCTGTATCTATACCAACAATGGTACAAAGTCTCTGTCAAGCAACATCGTTGGGTGTTCTATCTTCTATATTCTTCATTAACTACTCGTGTATTGATTGTTGGACACCAATGGACACACGGAAAACAACTGCCCAATGTCACAGATCATAAGAGGCAGACAGAAGATGATGGTATATGTGATCCTTAAGCATAATATGATTCATGTGAATAGAACTCTTGTTTGCGTTCTGAACAAATCCACTATGTGTTAGATTTTAATACCGTAGGGATTACATACTGAAAACTTTCTGTATTATTTTCATAAGATTTACATCTCAAACAGGATGAATGTAGTGGATTTGAAAGTTTTACTGTAAATGGATAATATAGACAAGGAGTCATAGGAAGCAATTAATTCAAACAAATGAGCTTCTAGTAAGCAGTGATGATCGCTAGAGACTTCCAAAAATGTCTTTTTTGCATTTTCTACACGGTATGCATCTTGATTGGTCGATGATAAAGAATTGAAATTTAGGGTCCAAAGAGATCTTGTTGAGAAGTCATCACAAAAAGAAGCTTTCAGCGTAATCTCTACGATTTTAAAATGGCAAACGTGTTGGGTTTGCTCTCCTAGTTGAGAAAAGCATTAACCATATGAATCATGACGACATTTTCAAAATTTGTCGATTTTATCTGTCTATGTCCATAGAGCAAGGTGATGATTTGGGTCACTTTTCTCGCTATATAATCAACACTTATGGATAATCGTGTTCCATAGAAAGATTGATGAGAAATTCGACGAATCCGATCTCTTAGACAGAAAATTTGATTTTAATTCTCGCAGAATCCTGCCATTTTAATCAATTCTTAATCAAAACTAAACGAGCAGAATTTAATTTTTCGTCAGAAATGTTTACGTAGATAGTCAATGTTTTGCTTTACTCTCGTTCGAAAAAAAATTAGCTAATGAAATATATAGACAAGACATTTTTAGCAGCAAAAAATATCAAGGCTAGGAGGGGTTCTATAAACGCCTATCTATGACGCTGCTTCCTAATATAAGAAATCATTATGGGAACGTTAGTCTGGCATCAATTTTATTCTAATATTCAAAATCTATTCATTCAGAGAGCTAAAAAATTTTCCGTTGATTGGCTTGGGACACACTACACAAGAAACAAGGAGTCATAAAAAAAAGGATCCAGTAGAAGGAAATATTATACGTAAGACCTCGAGCTCACAAATAGATTTTATGAGAAAGAAGGTTTTAACAAAAATCAATGTCATCTGACGGGAGAAAGATACGATTCTTTTCCAAAGCCTACCTACTGAAACTTGCCGAACAAAGTTTAATGAAATGAGAGAATAATCATGAATCTCAAGCTTTTTTTAATACTTCCTTGCTTTGTCAACAAAGTCGACATGGTATTTCGCTGAAAAAAGTAATAATTCAACAATGCATAATGCTGAATCATTATTCTGTACAGAGAAACACCCCATGTGTTTTATTGCCGATCAAAGAAGCACAACAAATTACCTGTCTGCAATATTTAATGAGTAGGAAGAAAGACAAAAATAAAGTTTCTTCTTAATGTTTGCAATCACGCAGTAAAAAGTTTTCAGCGACTATAAATTGTCAAGAAAATTGACACTAAGTGGCGTGTGGATGTGAGAGGAAGGGATTAAATGATGCACACGACAGATGGATAAAATTAGAATAATCACGGCTCGGCTAGACTCAAATCTAATGGAGTCAAGTTGTCATGCATCAACTTAGAAAGATTCTGTTTACTTTCTTCTTTTGACCAAGTTAAGATAATCAATGTCCAAGACATGGTATATAGGAATAGAAGTGCAGAAAAGATCTGTATATTAAGCGTAGTGTTTACTGTCATCAGACAAAACTTGGTGCTGAGTCCCGCGACCAGACTATTAAGAGAAGCCAAAGGTTCCTCATAGAACTACTCAGAGATCTATTCCAATTGCGGCTTTTAACAAGAAATGTATTTAAACTATTCTCACTACATCGTTTTGGCATACAACTTGCAAGACTGTCCTTTCGAGGTGCCTAGTTTTGAATGCTGCAAGTAACTCATCGGTAAATTTATGTAAGAAATGATATAGAAAAAAGTTACAAATGGATGGCTTGAATTAGGATTGTCGTATGAGAATTATCATTATTTTTCATGCAGGTTTTTGAGCATTATCTAGAAATTATACTTGCAAAATTTTCAAGGACTATTTCATCATCGTATTTGTGATTTTTCTTTTTGGAACTATTTGTATGTGTTATTTATGATTTTCTTATCGATTGGTATTCTTTCAATAAATGATTAGTTTATCAAGGTCATGAAAAAATTATGACATGAGGGTANATAGTTCACTTTAAAAGGAGACGAATTATTAGTAATTATGTAACCTTTTTCATCATGAACGCAAAAGTGGCGGGCTAATAATCCACAAACGAAGGAAACTGATAAAGGTATCAATACTATAGTTAATAGAGTAAGCAAAAACAATGGAGTAATAAAAGTCTTTGGATAGATAACTATTGTTGAGATCACTGCAGCAATCCTATACAATATAGTGATCACAAAAATGAACAAATCTATAGTTTGTTTCCACGGTTTAGAATAATCACCAGCCACATCACCTGGCAAACATTCAACAGTGGATGATTTTTGACTTATCAACGGTGTCTGATAGTTGTACTTACCTTGTAATGCTGATATTTTTTTTCTGAGCTCTTTTTTTCGTTTGATTTCTTCGGATGTTGGAGGACGAAAAATAATTCGTAGCGCAAGCCAACTGACAAATAATGAACCAACATTTATTACTACAATGATAATTATTTGAGATACAGTTAGATTTGGCCATAAATTTTCATTGACATTCGACAGTACTGTTATTTGGCGGCTTTTTTTCATAATTTTATTTGAATTTTGTATGAGGATTTGATAGAACTGATATATCTATTAAAACAGAAAAATAATATAGTATTCTGGATATCTTACGCCCATAAGTATATACAGAAAAGCTTTTCACCGAAATTTCTACACAATTCAAATGCGAAACACAATGAATTCGTTCCATTTGTAAACGAAAGTCCTACTCACATTGATCATATTATTTTCGATGATGAGATCAACTAACAGATCTAAATGTTTCTTTTGGTCTGTAACATTGGAAAATCTTATCCATTCTGTATGTCTGTGAGGCAGTGTTGGGGAGTAGTCCTCACTTTTTTCGCTATATACTGCAAATTTCATTTCCAATTGTGTTTTACAAAATGATCTGTGTTGAATTATCTGATAGGAATATAATTGAAGAGAATAGCACAACTGTAGGATATATTTGTGTAAAGTATCAATAGAGTGAATATTAAACAAAAGAGTAAAATGTTCTATTACAAGTAAGTAAGGAAAAATTATAACTTTTTAAAGGCATCGTTTAATATATAGAAAGTTTTTTGATAAAATATTTGGAATTTAACCATTATGGAGAACAATTTTCAGATGTAGCCTTCGTCACAGTATCTTAGATTCTTTTTCGAAGAGATAAGAATTTTCATTGTTTAAAAGATGAGAGATGAAACTGCATCGAATAGTGTATATTAGATTTTTTTCAAAATTTGTCTCAGATTTTGTCATCAAGTTTATTTAAAACAAAATATTGTGTAATGTAAAAGTTTTAGAGTTTTAATTTTCATCAATGCATTAGAATGATTAATTAAAAATCTACGAATTATGTAAGTCTGATGTTCTAAGATTTAGTCAATCATGAGTTATAAATATTTTACTAAGTGTTGTTATGAGCAGATTTTTCATAAAAAAATTTACTTTTTTTCTGATTTTCTGGCGAAAAATCCATCTTATAAGTCTCGGTATTTTAAAAAGCTTACCAGAAGACTCTGAGAACACTTGTTGAAAAACTCTGATAAACACCATTCGATGCAGTTTTATCTCCTATTTTAAATGATGAAAATCGCAGATCTCGATATTGTTCGTATCAAAAATTATTCTAAAAATTCTTATCCTTCTTTTATTTTGAGATGGATAATACTTTCGCTTGGAATTCTGTGAAATCAGATTGAAATTGTAAAATATTTATGAAACCATAGAAACTGAGCTGAATTCACAGTCGAAAATAGCAGATATGTGAATTTACAATTACAAGAAAGTGTATGAAAACTAAATACTTATCATACTGCTAGCATCTTAGTTAGTCACAGGTACGACCTATATCAGCAATCCAAATAAACGTTCAAACGTTTAGCTATCAAACAAAAAGTTTCTCTATTCAGCCAAGAAAAGAGGTGGTAGTTTAATTTTATTTTAAAGTGAAAGTCGCGATTTTTTCACTAAAGAAGAACTTTTGAACAAAAATTTCCATTTGTTATAAAGTTTGATCAAGGGTTCTCGGATCGAAGAATTCTAGATATTAGCTGCGGATCCCGCAACTTAAGGTTTCAATTTACTGAGACTCGAATCGCTACTCGCAATTTTTCTAACATAAATTCCTATTAGTAGAAAACTCAAAACTCGGTATGTTCAAGATAATCTTAATTTTTTGCAGCACATCTTAATTACAAAAACACAATCAAATTTTTTATTCAACTAACTCATTTTTATACTTAATAATAATCAATATACAAATAGAGATAATAATACTCTTGAAGAATCGTCATGTACAATCAGTGCTAACTCATAGTACGATTATAACTGATATCTATCGATAGCTCTCATTGAGTTCTATATGGCACAACCAATCTCATTTTTTTTGCACAAGTCTACATGCGAGTATTTTCTCAAAAGTCACGAATCTGCTACTAACTTTACTTATGTCAAATAAACATTTTTCATGTATTGATATTCCAATACCTGACTGCTTCCATGTATTAGAGATAACATTTGACATAAATTTTGTTTTAATAAACACAAATTGCGTTTGTAAAAAAACAAGCAATAAAATTAATTCGTACTGTTACTACTTATTTTCGGAATTCCATATCATAACGTAGTGTATACTACCATTGCAGACCATGCGATTTTCTATTCATTTAGCCAATCACTACATTAACTAACCGCGGATAGAGACGGGAAATTTCTATTACTAGACAGTTAGATTAATAGCTAACGAGTAACTAAAAATTCATGGGTTTCATTTTTTCATCGAAGAAAAACTTTTTTTGGAAAAATAATGAATTTTTAATAAGGTTTATTCTCATCCCATTGCGGTCACAGTACACTACCGTATGGTAAAGAATTTCGAAATAAATAGAAATAACAGAAATTAACTTGATTACTTGTTTTCTTACAAACATAGCTAAACTTTATTTAGATAAATTGATGTAGCATGTTATGTTTTTACTTATTATTAAAAAAAAGATTTTAAATACACTTTGATATAAATATATGATAACGTTATCAATGTCTGATAATGAGGAAACAAATCAATAATTAAACGTAATTTTAATACATTATTTTACTTTACATTTTCCAACTAAAATAAGGATAAGATGTCACTCTTATTCTGTATATATAGAGAAAGGTAAAGTTAGTTACCTGTGGAATATTTAATATATGGGTTTTACTTTTTAATTATATCTATGAAAAAATACGGGTAGCCCAAGAAAATAACAAGAAGTATTTTTTTTTCTCTTTATCTGCAACAAGAAAAAACCATTCACACCTGACAAATTTCATCTAAATGCTTCTCTTTTTATTCTGTCTGTGAAGAAATACAGACGAAACATACAGAGAAAAGGTAGTTTTTTTTTCTCTTTCATCGTAACCTGATGAAACTATTGATGTGTGACAAATTTAGTCTATAGGCTTCTCTCTTTCATTCCACCTACGAAAAACTACCAGTGAAACATACATAAAGAATAATTTTTTTTTCTTTATACCAGAGCTGAACACAGTTCAGATTTTTCAGCATGCTGTTTCAGGCATAACGATTGTTATTATTTTTGTAGCTATTCGATATGATTTATGGACTAATAAATCATAAACCTGTAACTAAAAAAAATGATAAATGTTACATTCTATTGAATATTTTCTATCAATTTGTAAAGCTTTTGGTCGATATGCTATATGGTATTTTTATAACTTTCAATAATATAAATAAATTGATATTTATCTCTTAAATAATCATTTCGAATATTTTCATTAATAGATAAATATCACTAGAAAAATTACAATTTTACTTGCTTATTAATATACAATAAGGTTTTTTTTACTTTTAATATCACCAATAGCAGAGAATCGTCTTGATGCAGTCATTTTAATAATAATCAATTCTGTTTTTTCATCTGATTCATATCTCGGAATAATTTTTTTAAACTAAAACTTTTTTTGTTTAATTATTTGCATAATTTCTGTTTTCAAAATTTTGTTAAATGAGAAAATAAAGCATGTTGAGATCTATGGCATCTACATTTTATTTGATCATTGATATGATATCGCCACATCAATATAAATTTTCATTTGCTTTTCGACAAAAATCATTCAATAAATGGCTAAAAACTTAAGATTTGTCTCGTTTACTTACGAGTGATGAGCAATATATTTAATAATCGATAGCTAGAGGAATATTGAATTATGTATTTGCATAATTTTTTATTTGTTTCATTTTTCATTTTAAATTTTATTTAGTGCAAATTTAAGACATGTGGAAGAAATATTAGATCATCAATTGAATAAATATATGTTTTGGTAAGATACAAAAAATAAAGTAAACTTCCAAAAGATTATTAAACAAAAATCTATTTTTTGCTTTTGGAACTAATCGAAAAAACTTGAAAACATATTTATGTATTTTGAAAATGATCCAAATTCTTATAAAAAATACACAGATAGATTTACATCAACTTAGTTTAATTATTTTATGATTGATTCATCAAATGAATAACTAAAATAATTAGCATTAGGGATCAATATTATTCATAAGTTAGAATTAATAAAAATATTCGAACTCAACTATTAACTAAAAATGAACTTTTCAACAATAGTTCGATATTATATTTGAATTATAAGTAGATGTTCATACGACTCAGAAAATTCTAGAAGCGATCATAGTCCGTCATATGGTAATATAATATCTGTCACATTAAAACGGAAAATGTTCCTTTTTTATTACTATTAACTATAAACTTTTGAGATTCCAATGGTTCTACGAATTTCGAAAAGTTAACCTTTTAATTGGGTCCTAATCTAGTACAATCATGGAAAATAAACAAGCATAGCATACAGCTTCAAAATCGGAATATGTACTTGTTTCGGACATGTGAAGATTCGATGACCATTGTCATTATCACCTTTTCCATCAGCCTAATGTTCGAATCTGAGCGCGAACTCTACCAATGGCATGTTTAGATCATTGTTTCACGGTATGCAAGTTCATGACGCCGTGAAACTCAATTATTCAGTCATATTTTAAACAAAGAATCAAATAGTTCAGTGTTGTTGACACGTGAGAGAAATCATCACTCTCATTGGAATGATAAGAAATATCATGGTGAAGAAACAAAGATATTGTTTTTTTTTGTCCTTGTGAAGATATTGTATACAAGTTAGATCCAATGAACTGTCTTATTCTCACTGTTATGATGAAAATTCTACATATAACCTAATTTAGAATGTCAAATGATATTTCAATAGTGTTAAAAGACTTTCAGGTGTCTTTAAGCATTCATTGTGATCTAATAAATTATAGATTCCAAAACACAAAAAGTATCATTTAACTAACTTTCAGCTTATCGAATCTGTACTAGAAAAAGATTCAAAAATAGAATAGACATAAAACTTAATAAAAAAAAGAGTGATTTTTAATAAAATATAAATAAAAAAATCAGTTTAATCATTTTAATAAAAGCAATTCTGATTTCAACTGTTTCATCCTTGATTTATACTCATATATAATATTTCTTGCCGTTGAGTAGATTGTTAGTTATGTTCTCGGCATTTCTGAGCTGTTATCCTAAGAAATTTTTTTTATCGACTGTATTTTTGAACATTGTGATCTATTCTATACTACAACCAATTGTCGAAGATCCAAGTAGGGTTATCTTTTCTGTTTTCGAAATTTCTGGAGAATAGCTCATGAGAAAAATTTGAAATTGTCAGGACAGTTAGAACTTGATAAGTGGAGCAAAAATTTTTGTTTCGAATGCTGTCTTCTATGAAATACTGAGGTTACAATGACGAAAAATGTCCCCGACTTTCGCTTCCATCTCTCCAAGATACTATGCTCGATTGAGATTAAACGTTTTTTTCAGACACTACCCAGGTAGACAAGATCTTTAAAAACAGGTTAAGTGATCTTCAACCTGTTAAAAATTGTAATTTTTTCGAAACTTACCCGTTTTTCTATCGGTCTCGCTATTGATTTTACGAGCTAAAACACGTTCACAGGACTCAATAGATTTTAAGGCAGTAATGTCTTATAGGCTATTGAATTTTTTTTATACTGAGTTACTGTGTTCAATATCGACTAATTATAACTCGTTTATTTAGCAGAATTTACGCTTTTTTATATTAATATATTGTGTCATGAACGTTAAAATATAGATTGCTAAATCCAAGGCAACATATTCAGTATTTATATAACATGTGAGTACATATTCATATATCAACCGATTTCTGAACAGATGAGAGACTATTTACAAATGTTAAAACAGAAAAGAATATTGTACAGATATATTTATCTTTTTCAAGCACGGTGGATTATATTTAGCAGGTGTAATTTATTCTTCTTTAGTGTGATTCATATTACATTTTTTTTCAAATTCATATTCGATTATAATCTGCTTATACAATAGATTTATTAACCGTTTATTGCATTACGTTTATCGATACTTTTTTGTAATGTGAAGGATTTAAAGCCAACAATATAAGTTTAAATAATCCTGGTCTAATATAGAAAAAGAAATGAATAGAGTAATCTAATATTTGATTCACAGTATAAAATAAATGAGCATTAAAGAATTGACGATAATGTTCGAGTAGATTCTGAAAGATTGGAAAATATTTGGAGTCCACAAATTATAGAAATTTTTCAAACGAAAAGTATAAATTGTCCATCAGATATATAGGTATCTAATAAGAAAAACACGTTTTACTTGTTTAACTTCTATAGATGGTCTATCACATGCTTTCAGAATTCGTACTCTATCTAGAAATTTTCGCTACATTGTAAAACCTCTTTCTGAATAGTTTCCTAAACATCCTAATGTTAATTTGAGGAGATAATGAGAAACAACAAAAAGCAATTTTAATGTAGCAACCAGGGTGGCCCGATTAAAAATTTAAAATTCAGAATTTTTTTTTTGAAAATCAGAAAACGATCAGAAATTAATCAGAAATGGCAATTTTTTGCAAACTAGTCGATATCATGTTCAGATGCTGGTATCCAACACTCCACTAAGTTTCTGTTCATCGGCTGATACTTTATTTTCAGAGGTGTTTCACTTTAAAATAAGGCAATGTAATGAATATATCGCTGATCTAATAAAGAAAACTCTTAAAGGATACTTATGAGGGAAAATTTCTAAGTGATCTGCTCCGTTTGCCTTCATATTTTGTCCATATCTATGACTTATTGTAGTAAGAAAAAGGCCAAGAGGATTTGTGCTCTTGTTGCTTCTTTCGAAAGTTATGACCGTTTTACTGATTTTCGAGCCATTCGTAGGCGTTTACCGAAATAATCAAATTTTGGATTTTCTACCTGAAATTTTGTCCATAGATAGATCTAATAGTCCTTAGAATATCCTGAAAGTTTCAACCAAAAAGAATGTTTCATTCTCAAGATATTGATATTTCAAAAAATAGTCGCTTGACACAGATAAGTCACAAAAACTGAGTTCACTTAAAAAAATCAATATCTTGAGAAAGGAATATTCTTTTTGGCTGAAACTTTCAGGATATTCAAAGAATCGTTAGACCTAACTATGGACAAAATTTCAGGTAGCAAATTCCAACATTGATTATTTCGGTAAACACCTACGAATGGCTCGAAAATCAGTAAAACGGTCATAACCTTCGAAAGAAGCAACAAGGGCACGAATCCTCTTAAGATTTTTCTTAGTATAATAGGCTCTACAAATGGACAAAATACGAAAGCAAATGGAGTGGATCACTTGGGAATGTTTCCTCGTTAGTGTCGAACATTTTCACTAAATTCAAAACTCGTTCACAAAAACTGCTAAACCATACCACATATGTATGATACAGATTAAGAAATCCCACGAAAAAAAAAGATTATGTACCATCATCTCGATATTATTCATATTTTGCATTTTTTTCAAATTTGCTTTGACAAGTGTGTTTCAGATAATATATGTTTATAAAATCGTTCACAAGAATTTACCATTCGCTCTTATTTTAAGTACAGTGTTGACCTGATCAGAATCAAGATAAAACGTTTAAGAGAATCTTTATATCGAGCTTTTGTTAAAGCATGATTTATTTCTTGTAACCATGACAACTATTCATCAATGGATAACCAATGTTTACGAAAAACGCCTTTTTTCTTCAGTTTTCGAGATGATGATATTGATGTATTTGTTGATGATGTTTCTTCGATCTGTCCTTCTCTACTATCATCTTCAATCATATTTACGTCGTTCATCAGATAATTTAAACATTTATTTCTGTATATCAGAGCTGCGATCTGAAAAAGTTCCGAATTCGAAAAAGATCAGAACAAAGTGCCAAAATCAGAAGGTCAGAAAAATGTTTCAAATTCAGAAATTTTCCCTATTTTTCAGAAGATTTGGCCATCCTAGTGACAACGATAAATCATCATATAAACACGTTTTTGCTGTTTTTTTTTAAATGATGCTGATGAGTTGTTATTTGGATTTTATTTCGATCATAGAATCAAAACTAGACAATAATTAAATAAAAGTAGTCGATACCTTGAAAGCAAATCTCCGAATAAAGTATTACCAGGTAAATGCGAAGGTGTGATGGAGAATGTGAGTGTGGATCTTCTCTTTACCCACTCGACACACACATCCATACTCACTTCTCTTTGCAATCGGATTTCTATCACAGTTTCACTGATTGGCTCCATTACGTTGGATGGAACTGACGAGAAAGTTCTTGGAAATTTCTGCTATCTTGTTCTAATCAATGAATTATTTTCTTGTTATCTATCGACACAAAGAAGACATTGACGACATTTTTCCCTTTTTCGAATATAAAATAAGTGACATTTTAGTCATGTTAATGAAAGATGAACGCCTAACATGTAGTTCAAATAAAGAAAACCGTCTAGATGAATATCACGGATTGTTTAGTTGATGAACGTGTATGTCTGCGCGCGCAGAAAATCATTGATATTTATTGTGTCGTATCATATATTTGTACATGTTAAATACTGGAAAAACAGGAACTATACGAGATTGCTCAGATACGTAACTAGCAAACATATACGCACATTAATCGAATAGAATAAGTTAATTTCATAAATATGATACTCACACGAATCATTGCCGGCTTTTTCATTTTGCATATGATCGAAAATACTGTATATGTATACAATACTCATGATAGTTTCTCAGTTGAGTTCTATGATTGTGTGTACTCCATGGATCTACTCTATTGTCGTCGACCATTTGAGCCCATCCCTCTCTCAAGAGACAATATACCATGGAAATGCTATCACAATGGTATACGTCATACTTTCACCTCGCTACGATTAAATAATATTAGTGTCAGTACTATTTTGCACAAATGGAAATCAAGCATTGAAATGGTCGAAGAATATTCACGTTATATAAAACAATCGATCAAACTCGAGAACGATGACAGTAAATATTTATGTGAATGCAATCATTCACAATCATTCGGAAAAAATTGCGAATATTTTTTACCGGCTGGCACAACGTTCGATGCAACAATTCAATGGGAAATGAGAATGAAATTAGATTTTCCATGGAGAATACAAATGTATGGTGATATCTTGTGTTATACAACATTGATATGTGATTATGGTCTTTTATGTCTCGATTGGCGAGATATTTGCGATGGAAAACAACAATGTATGTCAGGTTATGACGAAGAAAATTGTGACAAACTGGAATTTAATGAATGCGACGATGACGAATATCGATGTATGAATGGTATGTGTATTCCTGATGAATATTTTCTTGATGGTGAATATGATTGTATGGATTTCACAGATGAAAAACAATTATTTGATGATGAGAATTGTACATATCAAGCAGCGAATCTCGAATGTGACGATCGAATATGTCTTCCTAATCGATGGTCGTGTGGTGACGGTCAATGTATAAAACAACGATTTGATTTTCAAAATACGAAGCTAGTCGGTATCGATTGTACAAGTAAACGTAGTGAATATTACATATGTGAATTGTACGGCAGATATAAAAGGTGGACATTACCGAATGGAAAATGTTATCCAAGTAACAGATATGAAGAATCAAATGCTAAAAATCGTACTATTGATCAAGAATGTATTTATCTAACCAAATGTGCTCTCTCACAAGGAGCCGAAAAACAATGTCCATGCAATGGTACTAGTTGTGTTGATGCACTTAGCAAGGTCTGTCCTCCAGTAAATATTCAATATCCAAATGGTGGCATTATTGCTCCATATATTCGTCATTTCTACAATGCTACCCGTAATTGGAAACAAAAACATTCAGATTTAATGGTGTTTAATGCAACAATTAAATGTCGAGGATATATGATTTATCAATATACAACAATATTACCATATTTATTTGAGTACGATCTTCGAGATTTCGAAGTATTTCTATGTTCAAATAGCTCGACCAGTTCTATTATTCCTATGAATGGTTATGATACGTATTGTTACAATGATTCGATGACATTTAATAATCATCCGTATTATTTCATTGATATATGCAAATATTCGAGGGAGTGCATTTCTGCTTATCGTATCGGCGATGGAGTGGTCAATTGTCAAGATAAAATGGATGAAAATCAAAGTGAAATTAATATTTCGGGAGCTTGTCAAAATGTTCAACGTCAACGTTTTCGATGCTCATCTGAAGAGTCTAGTTGTTTACATGTCAATAATCTCGGTGATTTCGATTCGAATTGTAACAATAACTATGATGAATCATGGATGGGAACTGACATGATGCTATCAAAAGTCGATTGTAATAGTCAATTGAAAGATGGATGTGAATTCATTCGTCAGTATATTACTATTTCATGGAGTTCTAATACAAATAATAATAATAATAATAATTCTACTTTACATTTAAGTTCGACACGAATACCGTTTCGCGCTTATTGTGATACATTTTGGGATTTATACTCAAAGGACGATGAAAATGTGACTACATGTCGAACATGGTGGATATGTCTCGAAGAACAATGGCAATGTCGTACAGGACAGTGTATCAATAAAAAATGGGTACTCGATGGTGAGTGGGATTGTATTGATGCATCCGATGAAGAAAGTATATTTGCTTTTAATGCTAATTTATCTGATCATAATATGGCACTGTTTAAAAATCTCTCTATACTACAAGATATGTTTAAACGTATGTATAGAATCCAAGCATTCTCGACAATATGCAATTTGAGCACAGAATATCCATGCCTTCGAGTGAATGTGTCTGATGATCTCTATACAATGTCACATAATCGACTTTGTATCAATCTAAAACAGATTGGAGATGGTTATCTAGATTGTTTAGGAGGTGTTGATGAGCGAAATGTTCAAGAACATTGTGATCGACCAGGGATGCTTGGTCGTGATTTCTTGTGTGCGTCAAGCAAAACATGTATTGCAGATTCGTCTGCCTGTTCTGCAGAATGCCCAAACACGTATGAAGCATCGATTGCATGCAAAATATATGGATATAACAACGATCGTCCGAAAGTAAAAGATTATCGATGTATAAATCATACGCACAAGATACAAGCAAGATGCGATGGAAAATACGATTGTGTATTTGGCGAAGATGAATATATGTGTGATCGGCGAAATCTTTCGAATGCTAAGCCCTCCAATGTACTTTATCGAAAACAGAAAGAACTATATGTGAGAAATGCGGAGCAAAAACTTCAATTGCCAAAATATCCTCTTGATACTAATAATACCAAACTCAACGATATCTTTATGTCAACAAACAGCAGTATACCGACGATTACTCCATCATCTGAGGTAACATCCATTTTGATTTCGTACGTGTGTAATCGCGGTATCGGCGTGCCGATATACAATGGTTACATTGTTTGCTTTTGCCCACCGCAGTATTATGGCGACAGATGTCAACATCATAGTGATCGAGTGACCGTCTATCTACATCTCAATTTATCACAATCGATCTATACAGAATCGACAGATTCTGCAATAGTACTCAAGTTACTTGTTCTATTTTTGTGTAAAAATCAAGTACTAACCACTAATGAATTTCATGTGCGACCCGTAGTTGCAATTACTACTTATAGCAAAAAGATTGGTTACTTCCTTTATTCTCGATCATTCAAATTCTTAGAAGAAAAACGAGCGCGGCGTTTTAATCGTTCGAATATCATTCACGAGCATCAATATTCGATTCGCATCGACGCTTATGAATTAAATGTTGATAAAACACCTGTACTTATCGCAGTCTGGCAGTATCCTATCTATTTCGATTACCTTCCTGTCTTTCGTCTTGCTAAAGTGCTTCGATTGACTAAATCAACAGAGATCGATGGTAGAAATCCTTGTTTGAAAAATCCTTGTAGTCAATATCAACAATGTTATCAATTGCTCAATCAAAAATCTGCACATATTTGTCTTTGTAAGAATAATTTTACGGGCGTTGATTGTTCAATTGTCGATCATATGTGTAACAGTAATCACTGTTCAGGAAATGCATTGTGTAAACCTAACTATCGAAGTTTGCTAAGTGGAAACAAATTGCCATACTGCGTCTGTCCGTCAACCCATTTCGGTCATCGATGCGAATTGATGCACGATAGTTGCTTTTCAAATCCCTGCCAAAATAATGGTACATGCTTTCCAAAATTGAACCCAAATGATTTCTCATGTTTGTGTACTAATCATTATCATGGAAAACGATGTGACATGAAAACACAAGCAATTAGTCTCAAAATCAACGACACTATCGAATATGGTGGAGTTGTCATACAATATTTTGACATCAATTTCTCTTTACTCAAGCTAATTCTTGTTCATCAGCATCCTTACTACAATCTTCCTCATATTTTAGAATACTGGCATACTAAAACGATAGCACCTGCCATTATCTTAGCCAAGGTATACTCCAATATCCAGACGGAAATCTATTTGATCTCACTTCAGATGAATGTTAGATCAATTGAGGGTGTGACACAAATAAGCGACAGAAATCGATGCATACATGTGCGTGCATGGTTCGACACGAATGAAGGTACGGTATAACCTCTATATGTGCGTACTTGCATAAAATGGCTATTTCTCTCTGTAGAGCCCTGCAGAGTACGACCAAGTTGCTCTGCCCTATCCTAACCTACCCTACCAATCTGCAATGGATATAGTATTGCCTATATACTTAAAAGATTTTGAAAACAAGAGAACAGGTTTTGAATCAAATTAAATCGTTTACAGATATTTCCAGTATAAACTGTAATGATCTTATTGTTTCTACCCGAAACAATGCATCCAAATACACTCCATTAGCATGTGTTTCACATTTTTCTTCTCTTTCTGATTCGATTGCTCTAAAATATTCCATAGGTGAGCATTCCATGAACTGTTCTCAACTGTTATCACTGTCAATGCATCTCTATTCAGAAGGTTCCAATATTTCACCATAATTTGTACCCATGGTTGCCATAACCATGCGACGCCAAAGGGACAATATTTGTAGTCATCAGTCCGAGTAAAGACACTTTCTTTTGAAACATAGAAACCTGACTTTCAGTTCGTATATAGGACAAGCATCGTCTCCACTGTTGCTGTCTTGCATAAAAATGACCTTCTTTTGTGAAGACAGCCCATGTCACAATGCAGTCTTTTCTTTTTCTGTCATTTTTATTGGACATTCATTTAATTTTTCATCTCTTCTCGTTTTTGTTGTATGAAAAACGAAAGCAGTTAGCCCCATCACAGATCTGTTGTTCCTGGTGAACCCAATGCTTCTATTTGACAGATTTTTCTATCAGGCAGGACAAAAATCCAAGAAGCGCCGACAAGTAGCTAATATGATAGCTAGACAAATTTTCGCACTGCTTCTTGTCCAAATAGCTGACTTATTTGAATGGAAAATTGACTTCGAGTGCAGTGTACACTTGTTAAATTAGTTGAATAAGTACATTGTGTGATCGATAGCACCTTTTCAGAGTGATCGCAGAACCAGAAGATCTATAGACAACAGTCTAGTGCATTAATCGGTGTAACACCAAAAGGCACTATTACTCATCGTCTGACGGACAAGTGAAACTATAGGCTAATCTATGTAATAGAAGCTGAAATAAAGTGCCCACTTTCTCTAATAAGCAGATGGCCAGGCCGAGAGGTAATTCCCAACAAAGATTGTATTATCGGACCTACTTAGTTTTGTCCTAAATTCCCTCGACTGAAGGAAGGGTCATATGAAATAAAATGCGTTTGCTAGCTTGGGGTAAAAAGAAACCATATATGAGTGAAGAGCGCGCCAATTGTACCGTTTTGTAAAAAAAATAGAAAAAAATAAATTTCATGATAAAGGAGAGTTAAGTGTCGTATTTAATAGAGCTATGGCGAATATGTATAAAAATAATATTTTCCCAACACTTCCCTGTGCTATGATAGAGATTCACGATACTACAGCCAATTTCTACATGCTGCGTCCATTTTTCCAATAAACTTAGTGCATAAAATTCTCTCAAAAACACTTTGCTAATAGAATCATTTTCTGTGTCAAAATTTTTTCCCTTAGCCCTTCTCTTGATATACAATGAAGGTTGTTCAAATAAAATTTATTTAAATGAAATTTTGATGATTTTAATGTCGCTCTACACTTTTTATCATAAAAATCTCGCTCTACATTTTCTTAGTAAAATTGCATTTTCTTCCGAAGAAAGAACGATTTTTGCTTGATATTTTGGGATATTACTCTACTCTATGAGATAAAAAAAAGATCAAACTTTTGACGTAAGTGACTTAGTTTTCATTGAGTTATAGAAATAACCAAATTTTAAATCTCGCTCTACATATTGTGTTAATATAGCTTTTTTGAACTTTTTGTAAAAATTTTGTATTAACAAAGTATATGAAACGAACTTCTTTTATTTGTCAAATTATTTCCTCCACCACACTCGTTCTTATTCAATCAAAATTGTTCCAATCAAATTTCTTGAAATTGAAAGCCAATGATTTTTGTCTCGCTCTACATAAAAATGGAGAAGTGTCTTAACGTCTATTGTTGATAATTTTCCACTCATAAAACTTTGTGTAGAGCTAAAGCCAATGACATACTCTGAAAGCTCGCGACGAGTTCTACAAATCTAGCTGCAAAACGGTTGGAAAAAAAATCAAACTCTAATAAAAAAAATGCTTCCGTGCTGCTAGACAGCGTTGAAAAGCTAGTTATTTGATATTGTTGTCATGATTTCTCGGAAACCCAAGCAGCGAGAAACTTGATTTTTGCAGAAGTGAATGACTACTCTTAGACCAGTAAAATAAAAACAAACGATATTAAAATCGGTTGAGTAGAACTCGACTTATGAGCGCTTTTCTTTTCCAGACCAAACGGTACAATGGGCGTACTCTTCACTCATATGAGATATTAACTTATTTTTCGACTATTCCGTCTCTTAATGGAACTTTACTATAGGTTATCGAGAGCGAAGCATCCGAATCTGAAGTCGGTTTTACAATCTGAGCTTTTATTGGCCAGAAACCGAACCAATCAGAAACGAGCTTTTTATTTTAAGGTCATTCCGGGTGGGTATTTGTAAAATACGCCCTAACCAAGGGGGAAAAGCGTGACTTCAGCACTTCACGTACTTCGCCGTACTTCACTTGTACTTCAAAATTGTGCTTGAAGTACAGTGAAGTACGAGTGAGTACAGAGGAAGTACAAGTGAAGTATGGTGAAGTCTCACTTTTTCTTCCTTGACTCTAATTCACTCTAAGCCACTTCAACCGCCGTTTAACACGAAGTTAATATCAATGAATGGAGCTTAGAATTCTACTCTCATGAGACACCACTCTAAGCCATTTGCTTTGAAAAATCTTTGATAAAATAATCAATACCAATTTTACCAATTCACTTCAACCCGCTCTAACCCACCCACCCTGACCCACTCCAAGTCCGCTTCAACCCACTATAAGCCACTATAAGCCATTCTCACTCAGATCTCAAAAATAAAATTAACCTTCGACAAGAAAAAAAAATGATTGAAGTCATTATTCGATATATGAGCTAGTTCACATAATCGACAACCAGCTCCTACAGACACAACTAATCGAGGTCGTCAGATTTTGCTCAATTTAAGATATGTTTTATAGGCGAGAGCTTTGAGATTTTCGACGCAAGCAGTTTGAAAAAATATTGCTCTGTTGTCGAGATATTCAAATTTTTCTGAGAACAGTGTCGTCAAAAAAGCACAGTTTCGTGATTCATCAAGAACGTTGGAAAGGGTACGGGGATTTTTCGAAAAACAGTTTTTTTCATTTTTAAAGAGTATCTTTGTGGGAGGTGATAGAGAATCATACGCTGATTTACACTAGGTAGAATTTATGCGATATGATGAAGCTCTTCGAGTAATTTCTGAGCGAACTCGGGTACATTTTCAATAGAAGAAGACTCATATTTATTACTTTTCGATGAGTGTCTTAGGATCATTCTTTGAGCCCACATGTGAATTTTTTATAATTTTATAGTACTAAGTGAGTACTTTAAATCTATATGGTTTCGACTTCTATATAATCCATTTCTTTGGACATCAGACCCTTCCCTAGTCGTGATTTCCGTCAAAATCATGATTTTATGGAAGATCTCCTGAACGATAGAAACTATATAGGGAGCTGAGATTTTCAGTACTATAAGTGCTTAATGAGACCTCTCCATAGGCGAAATTGTAACTCTCTAATATGATTCTTTCATGAAATTTTGAAGACACAGAAAATAGCGAAAAAGAACATTTTTCGTGTATTTGGTAGTATTGGTCAACTCATCAGTAGTTCATACATATGATCTAATTTTTTTAACCAATACAGAATCATGATATCTATTCGCAATAAATATTTGAAGACAAATGCATATATCCTTGACGAGATATAGATGCCACAAAAAAACACAAAACTGCTTTTTTGGCAATGCTGTTTTCAGAAAAATTTAAATATCTCGACAACAGAGCAATATTTTTCCAAACTGCTTGCGTCGAAAATCTCAAAGCTCTCACCTATAAAACATATCTTAAATTGAGCAAAATCTGACGACCTCGATTAAGTTGTGTCTGTAGGAGCTGGTCGTGGATTATGTGAACTAGCTCATATATCGAATAATGATTTCAAGCATTGCTTTTCTTGTCGAAAGTTAATTTTCTTTTTGAGATCTGAGTGAGAATAGCTTAAAGTGGCTTAGAGTGGGTTGGAGTTGGCTTGGAGTGGGTTAGGGTGGGTGGGTTAGAGCGGGTTGAAGTGAATTGGTAAAATTGGTATTGATTATTTTATCAAAGGTTTTTCAAAGCAAATGGCTTAGAGTGGGCTAGAGCGCATTTTACAAATACCCATTCGGGGTATTCATGAAACTTCGCTATAGGTTATCGAGGACCAGGAATACGAACCTGAGGTCAGTTATTCGATCCAGCTGTCAATTGGTCAGAAACTTGACCAATCAGAAATCAGCTTTTTATTTTAAATCATTGTGACCTTTGGTTTACGCTTTCCTCTAGCTTAAGAAAGTAAAATACTCGAACTTGAAGTTGGATTTGTATATGTTTTTATGTCAATTTGTTTCTACTGACAAGTTAGTCATGGAAAATAAAGAGTGTTTGCATATTTGCGGGGATTCATTTAGTAAATTGGTTCGATATGCTTTAACGAAGCAGGGAGCGTTATATGAAATAAAATGAGCTTGGGTTTATGTTTGTGGCAAGGCCAAAGAACATCAGAGGTGAATTTTTTTGGACTAACTTCTAAGGTTTCGCCAAAGGTAATTGAGGTCGGGAAATCCGAATCTGGGGTAGGCTTTTACATCCGATCTTCCCATTGGCTAGAAAGCCGACCAATCAGAAACGAGCTTTTTTATATTTTGTTTTTTGGACCTTTTGATGAAACTTTATTATCGGTTACTGAGGGCCAGGATTCTGAATCTGAGATCAGATTTTACATCCGAGCTTATGATTAGCTAGAGAGCTGAGGAATCCGATAGGAGGGTTTTTATTGCGTTTGGACCTTTATATGAGGTGATTTCCTTGACTGGAGGAAGCATGATATCCATTAAAACGAGTTTTATGCTTATGGTAAAGTCGAAGATCCTAAACAAAAGATTGAAATGAAAAGAAAAGTTGATGACTGCTTTGTGCTATATGCTCAGCCAATCGGAGCCTTCCAGTACTGTCATCTGGACTACTCAAATTTTTTCGAGCTGGGACTTCAAGCAATCACATGTTTTGACTGCGTGGCTTTTTTCAATTTTATAATAGTTAGGAATTAAGGAACCTTTTTGTCGTTACCACAATGTTTTTGGCTATTCATGAATTAAGTGCAAAGGATAGGAGGGAATATACTACAAAAGTTGGTCCTATTTAAAAATTATAAAAACCCAGTAATTTGTACCTGTTTTCTCTATTATTCGAACGGACACCGGAGTCATATTTTGTGCATAGACAGTTCTTAGTATGCTCTAAAAATTGCAAAGATACGGAGTTTTTGAATGCTTTGACAATACCTTTTAAATCTTCAAGAGATCGAAGTGATGCACACCTTGAAATCTCATTTGTTGGGTAGCGAAATATCATTGTGATTTTGTTAAGAGGTGTTGCTCAAGCATTTGAAATCCTCGTATCTTTGCAGCTTTTAAAGGCATAGTCAAAGCCATCTATGTACAAAGAATTAACACTGGTGTCTTTTGAAATGATGGAGAAAAGAAATACAAAGTAGCTGGGTTTTCTTATAATTTTCAAATAAGATCGATTTTGTTAGCGTATTCATCCCCATTCTTTCATAGGGGTAAATCTATGATCTAAGGAAATGTATGCATAGATAGGCGAGGATCTTAAATTGGGATGTGCGAATAAATTGTAATGTACTATTATTATTATGAAAAAAAACATAATTTTAACCTTGTATATGTGTTCAGGAGTTCTGACTCGCGGAATTTCTAGCCACTATAACTCGAAGAAAGTACTGTGAAAAGATATATGTTAGTGAGGTCAAATCTTTTATGTTAAATGGACAATAAACAACTATTGCTTAAGTGAACTGAAGCAAATGGAGCGACTAGCCATGAGTTGCTCCCCGGAGAGGCGCCGACGAGCGACTAGTCGTTCCCATTACAAGCAAACTGCAGACTCACCTCACAACAGATTTGTGCAAAAGGTAGATTTTTTTGAGAATACTGCACTAATATTTCGTTAAGGAGAAACTCCAATAAAACTGTGATTTTCCAGCTAGACAGTGAAATTGAAGAAATAAGAAATAGTTCATAACAAAGCTTCGGTTTGTAAATTTCCGTCGAGAATTCTAGTGCTACAAATCTAACGATTTTTCGAATTAAGCTCAATCTCAGATCCGGTGGAGTGTAAATCAAAAAGAATGGTATTATGGAAGAATAGAATTAGACATGGTAGCGGCTAACCGCGAGGGGCGCTCCGAAGGGGCACCGAAGAGCGACTAGCCGCTGCGCTTGGAAATCTTCTGAAGGGACACTTCAGGCTGTTGGGATTCATCGAATAAATGTCAATGGTTTAGATCTTATGGGTTTGAATAGGAACTAGAAGTGGCAAAGAACTAACAAGTATTTTGAAATAAAATGTGAGAACAGCTTTTCTGCACGTGCACAATATTTGAATAGTACAAATGATGGAAAACATCGCTCAAAGAATTTATGTTCGCTCTATCGGAAGTAAATATGAATGAAATAAAAAAAAGTTTTCTGTTGGTATGTGTTCTTGTCTGTGTTTATTCACCTGTTGGAATGTAGAGGTATATGCAAATTACCTGTCTAGTCTGATGGCTACTTTGAGTAGGAGCTTTTCTCAAATATGGGATTCCGATTACAGATCAGATCTAATATGATTTATTTTAAGCTAGAAGTTCAGCTTAACTCGTATTTTTCTAGAGAATGCTGTAGTAGACAACATCTTTGACTGATGTGCTATTAAGAATACGAATTTTTAGTAGAGTTTTCAAGGAGTATGCCGCGTTTTCACAATAGTGTTGCGGATGCATTTGCCTTCGTCATGTCTCAGAAAATTGAATATAATCTCTTTTTTTCGGATGCGTGCGGATACTGCTGCCATAGTGTAGTCCATCTAGATTTCTGTTGAGTATCAATGTGTAGGTATCAGTTTGATTTGATGAATTTATAACAAAAATGATCACACGGATCTGCATACCATTGTGCACAACTAGATTGACGTTAATATCAATGTCCACACACCTACCCACCCTTTTGAAACGTTGGATACTAGCTATGTTGAAGACTGTAAAGCAGTATATAACATCGAAAGAGCGGAATATTCAGTAGAGGGTCAAGCGAGTCACACGGACGAGTGTTACTTGTAATTACATATATATACTCAATTCGGGCAGGTTTCACATAGAGAAGTTATACTGTATCTTTTTATTTCTTCGTGCAGCTACAGGAGAGGAGAGGGCGATTACAGGTTTCTAAAATATAGTGTCTTACAGGTCTTTATCCCTTCATGGATACCTCGCCGGATCAACAGAACGAATTTTGCTGGAAATGCGTCTCTGCAGTGAGAGCATCTCCATATTGCGGACAGTGGGTACTTTTTTCGGGTTTCTACTGTACAGAAGAACAAGAGAAAGACAACTTACCATTTTGAGAAAATATGATCGTGAGATAAAAGAAACTTTGTACACTCGTTGTGACTGTAGCAAATTGACGAAACACTCCGTAAATAGTTCACTGCTCAAAAAATCAAGTTAATTCTTCTTTCAGGTCATATTCTTGACAGCAAGCATGGAGTAGGTAGATGGATATGGGTAAGAATGTATACTCTTCGTTCACATCCATCCATGTGTGCGACGAAATCAATAATAAAAAAGTGATGCTGTCAACGAGACGGGGTGGATGTGGGTGTGGATAATGTTTTTCTTTCTTTCACATCCACACGCACACCTGCATCTGGTTGACATAGTGAAAGGTTCCGTAATGATCTCACGAACCTCTTTACAGTTGCACAGAAGGAAAGAGGGTATCATTTTTTTCTTGTCGAACTATTTTCGTACTCTCAGACAAGAAAAAGTTGTTAGCGCGATCCCTGCGGGATTAAAATGTGAAATACAATGTAGCTGTTGTTACTAATCTCGAGAATATTGTATTATTCGATCTATTTTGCAACTCATGTTTTCATCATCTTTTACTTAATTCACTAGAACTGTATGAAGGAAGCAGTCTATATATTCTCGTGATATGATAGTGATATATGATCTCTAAACATGTATCAAAAATGTCTGTCATGATCTGTGGGGATCCAAAGTCCTACTCCTATACACTTCAACGCTCCTTTTATATCGTCTTTCACAAAAGATTCCGTATATTTTCTACAAAACTTTCTCTACAAGCGATTAGTGTTTTAGATTTTCTTCGGAACCGTTGTCTGTATGGGTGATAAACGGAAGCTTTTATACAAAACCACTTGTATCAGCAGCATTTCTAAATGTTTCATGCGAAACCGATGCACCTAGGCGGCAGATTAAGATTATATCTGACTCGTTTAAATCAGTCGATATTTCATTATTAGAACAATGTTATCGCTTATTCATCATTATCAGTAATCACTGCAATGGTTAAGAGACAACGCCATAGCCAGTTATTAAATTTGATTTACTAGTGTGAAGGTAATAGGCATAGAGAGCAATTGCTATTGTGCCCATTTTTCATCCTACGTTGTTCGTTCGTATAAGACACAATTAGACACTGTTATCGAATGCTGATCTTACGAAGAGCAAGAGTGAATATAAGCATATTCCTAGGATGATATGGTCATGATAGTGCTAGCCGAAGAGCATAGCGATAAGTGCATAGGCTGAAACATACAACTAAAGGATATAGGTTTGAGAGTATAAGTGCTCATGATATAGCCATGAAGATAGAGTTCGAAGAGGTTAAGTATACGAATAGAGGTTTACGTATAGAAATAAGGAGTTAGGTATAGGAATAAGGGGTTGGGTATCGTTATAATGGTTTAGGTTTAGAAAGAACACTGAAAAAAAGGTACCATAAGAAACTTAGAAAGGTTTCGATTTTTTCAATCAATTCTAAGCCATCTTTCGTTGCCGTATGAACCTACGAAACCCATCCAAAGTTTCGTAAATTACCACACAGGCTTCGTGAGAGTTTACGGAATTTTGAATGGCATAGGAATAAGGGTTGACTAATAGAAGTAAAAGTATAGGAGTAAGTCTATAAGACTGGTTTTATTGATGTAAGGGTTGGTACGAAACTTTTCATATGAAACTTTTATTACACCAGTCTGGAAATGGTTTGAGTTGAAACCCTTTTTTATACGAAACCTAAGAGAGGTTCTGTTTTGCTATCCATGGAAAGAACTTTTTTAGGCTTCGAAAAAATCCTATTTTAGAGTGTAGTACATAGAAAAATACAATCATACACATTATGGAATATATGAAAATAGTCGATAAAATTAAAAATTCTTCTATATGGATATCCCTGTTTTGTGGGCACTTTCGGCTGGTCCCGTTGATACCCACTTTATGGAAGTGAAGCTGTGTATGATTTTATGAGACATTTAGAGAAAGGATTGAATTTTATCTGTTTATTTATAGAAAATGCTGTATTCAAATATCATTTTCTCTGTCGAAATCATACGAATCTATTCTGTTTCATGGACGATTCGTACCTATGTATTTGTGATATAAGACATTATCGTGCGGAATGCTTCATTTATGATCATTATCTTGATAGATGTTTTGATTGTCTAGCTGGTGGTCAATGTCTGAAAGGAGATCTTTTACGAACAAATGATTTCATTTGTCTATGCCCACCATGTCATTCAGGTCGTTTCTGCCAGTTCAGCTCTGAAGCATTGAGTTTTTCGTTTGATTCACTTATTGCCGAGAATGGTCTCATTGTACAACTATTATACATGATTCTTACCTTGTCGATGTTCATCATTGGTACAATAACCAACTATGCCAGTTTTATCACTTTCAAACGTTTAAAACTGCGCACATTTGGCGTGTGCAATTATCTCCTCATTTTATCATTGATCAATCAATGTTCACTACTGCCACTTTTGTTGAAAATAATTTACATACAAACAGGTTCATCAAACAATATTTCATGCAAAATAATTTCCTATATACTCTCGGTTTTTACTCGATACTCGTGTTGGCTTATAAGCTGGATCACTATTGAACGTGTCTGTTTTGTTTTGTTTCCTTTCAGTTCTTTACTAAACAAGCCATGTCTAGCTGTTATCTTAAGTTTAATTACATTGATCATTATTGCGACTATGCATTTTCATGAATTCATCGTTTATACTGTTGCGAATCTTCCAAATGGGAAAACTTTCTGTGTCGGTAACTTTGCTCAGTTTTCAACATACAATCGTGTTGCCGTACTTATGCACTACATCATTCCGTTTTGTATTCAAATCGTGTCTATTACTGTATTGATTGTACTTGCTACACGTAGTCGTTCACGTGCGACTAGTAATCGAACAACGATTGTAGAACTTCTCAAACGACAATTTGTAATTCATAAAGAATTGTATGTTACTCCAGCAATAATTATATTGAGTGTCATACCACACAGTGCTCTGACATTCAGTTTGACTTGCAATGCACTCTCAGCAACATGGCAACGACATGCACTAATTATTACTCACTTTCTATCATATTCACCACAGCTACTCGGCTTTGTTCTATTTGTTTTGCCGTCAACGAAGTATCTAGAAGAATTTCAAAAAACACAACTCGCTAAAACATGGCTTTTTAATTGGATAATTTCTCGTAAGAAAAAATTGATACGCCTGAAAGCTATCCAAGATCGTACTGTCATCGGTTAAACAGCAAACTAACGAGGGAATATTCTCAAGTGCAAATTCGCTTTTGAGTCGAGACTATGCGCATCTTGTAGATCTTGATGAGTTATGACTATGATAAAAAAAGTTTCTGTCCATGGCCTGTTTCTGAGGAGTTCGAATGTTTTTAGTTTTATAGCTGGGTATTCCCATGAAATTTCAACCACGTTGTACAAAAACCATCTCTGATTTCGATGAAACTTTCAGCGTTTGTAGAGCTTTTAATTGCAAGCATTTTAATAGAAACAATTTTTCAAAACGCTTTTGTTTTGAGGGAAATGCACTCAGAATACTGTAAGCAGTACAAACTCAAAAATCCTGAAGACCATTTTTTCCGCGTTTTTTGAGTTTGTACTGCTTACAGTATTCTGAGTGCATCTCCCTGAAAACAAAAGCGTTTGAAAAAATTTTTCTGTTAAAATGCTTACAATTAAAAGCTCTACAAACGCTGAAAGTTTCATCGAAATCAGAGATGATTTTTGTACAACGTGGTTGAAACTTCATGGGAATACCCAGCTATAAAACTAAAAACATTCGACCTCCTCAGAAACAGGCCATGGGCGCAAAACTTTTTTTTGTCATAGTCATAACTCATCAAGATCTGCAAGATGCGCATAGTCTCGACTCAAAAGCGAATGTACACCTGGGAATGTTTCCTCGTAAGTTGTAAAAAAAACGATTTCTTCGACTATTTTATTTCTAATTACTGCTCTATGGACGAGTAACGTTCATCACGTAACGGATTCTCTTAGCTCTATACGGATTAACTATGATCGTTTTTAATGTAAATCTTTCACGTCCATTCAAAATACCAAAATTTAAAATAATCGAAAGGCGAAATATGCTGAAAATCCAAAAACTCAAACATTAAATCGAGAAGTAAATCAAAAAAACGAATTCATTTGATCCGATAAACTTTAAAAAACAAAAAAACAAAAAAGCGTTCACTAGAGTTCCTACGGGATTATAATGTGGCATATGACGAAGCTACTTCAATAATAATAAAGAGATCTAGTAATGTCTATCGCAGTCTGTAACAGAATGAAAATCATATCATGTCAATTTGTTGGTCACAGTCTGTTACCAGATCAAAAAATGATACTAATGTGTTTCTCACGGTCTATGACAATATCAAATGGAGGACGATATGTGTTTCACGCGTCGGTAGGATGAGCCAGTGGTGACTTTTTCCATCTTTTCACGATGTGCTTCAACGTTCAACGTCGAAAATCAAAAGGTCTAGAACGCACACATAAAATTTTTTAAAAGAAGTCATAAAAATCCAACAAATAAAAAACATATAAGACAAGATAGAAAATGGTTTTTAAAATGTGTTTCAGACAGACAGACACAGAAACAAACAGACAAAATGAATCAATTACCGTTCTATCGATTCTAGACATCAGTCGAGGAAATAAATATTGTTCATTGCCCCATATGATTCATAAAATTGCGAATGTAAAATGCATCACTTTGAGAAAGCTTTTAGTACAATTTCTACTCGATTAAAATGTGAAACACGACGGGTATGATTGAGAACGAAATACCAACAACCACACCCTGTTTTTCTCACATTTCTTTATCCATGCATGTGACTCTACCTTTAAACAATAATCTTCCTTTTCCTTTGTAACCATTGCAAGCCGGAAGAATCTTTTGTCATTGTAAAGGGTATGGGTGTGGGTGTGAGTATAGGTGTAAGTGAAGGTCAACACAATGCCACCACCCATACCCAGGTAACGCGATTTTGGACTTAGTAGTAAGAGAGAACGTTTCAACCTGATCTGACGTAACACGTGTAGGAGAAAAAGAGAATACTTTCAAGTAAAATCTTTAAAAGGTTGATTTTCATAAAAATGAAAAACGAAGAAATTTTTTTCTCTTTTTTAGTGTAGGTCTTCATATACTTTCGTACTTTTTGACATTCAAACGATTAGACTTAGTTCTTCAAATTTGTTGACGATCTAGAAGACATTTTATGCTATATAATGACTGAAAAAGTTGTCAGTGAAGAAATCGTAGTTTTTGGATCCAGGTAATGGGCGGGAGGATGTGGGGTGGGGCGTGGGTGTGGGTGCCGATGTGGGTGAGGGTGTGAGTGTTAATTGACCTCGCCCACACACCCACACCTACCCTTATACGTTATTGTCAATGCTATGTTTTTTTAATTTTAATCTTCTCTGTTATACTAAATATTTTCTGCTTTGAAAATAAAAAAAATTTAATTGGAGACATTTCCTATTCATCGATAAACATTAGTAAAAAGCTTATTTATAATAAAAATATCCACAATAATCAAATTCAGATTGTATAAAGATAAATTACTTTAATATTTTTATACGATTAATCATTCAAAGAGTTTTAAGAAAATATCTTGCCAGTAAAAAGAATTCTAGTTGTATTTGATACAAGATCATATAAACCAAGTCCATGTAAATTAGGATAATTTGTTGACAGAAGAATGCATTGCATGGATGATGATTTAATATTGAGCCATTCGATTTTATGATGAATTTTAGGTAAAATTTCAAGAAAAAATCGATCAAGTATTGCATCACTAAATTCATGTAAACCATGAGAAAGTGTGGGTGTGGGTATGGATGTGAGCGACTTTGAGTGCTAATTTACTCCACACCCACAGCAACAGCAACAGCCACATCCACATCCACACCCACACCCACATTCATACCCACACCCACACACCCACCCACACTCTAAAAAAATAGTTATAATGCCGAACCTTTTTAAGTTCCGCAGCAGCTACAAAACCTAAAATAGTTCTTATCCTGGGCACACGCGCAGAACCTTTGCTACGAAACCTTTTTAAGATCGGAGGGATCCAAAAAGGTTCGGTATGAAAAATGCGAAACCGTCCAGATTCGACACGAACCCATAAAAGTTTCGCATCAAGCCATGAAGGATTTGTCTCGAACCTGAACGGTTTCGTAGCAATGGTTCCGCGTGTGTGCCCAGGATAAGAACCATTTTAGGTTTCATAGCTGCTGCGGAACTTAAAAAGGTTCGGTAGAGTATCGAGTTTTTTTTAGAGAGCGCACCTACACCCACACCACACCCTCCCATACCCACAGCCGCAGCCGCAGCCGCAGCCGCATCCACATCCACATACACATACAAGCTCATTTGCGTATTTATGCATCCACACAATAATCCAGTCATACCAGTCTAATTTCGTGCATGGACTAAATGAATCAGTGAAGTACAATTTATTCCTAGATAATCAGATAAAGCAAAGGTGACTTTTAGGACAGGGATAGAGTTATCAGTGCAGAAAGCTAATGGGAATGCGAGTGGGCGAATAGTTGCACGGTAAGTAACTTTTAATTTTATTTTGAGCATCACTCTATGTCTTCTTGCTGTGTTTGTCGACAGCAGCCATACATGCATGCTTCACATAATTCTGCTTCATGGGCTGGCATTGGGAGACGTCGATGATGCCGTGGCCGACGTGGAAATTCATAAAATATTTCCATCATTCTTCTGCAGAGAAACTCTATTGCACGGATTACAGCTTCTTGATTATAGTATGGGGGATAGAACGGCTTTTCAGAATTGCAGTCATCACACTCGCGACACTGTTCTCCCCATCGTCTCATTTCAACTCGACCAATACCATATCGAGCCTTGCGACACTGAAACGTTACTGCGTGAAGAGAAAACCATTCATTCTCACATGTTATACAACGAAAACTAAGATGAAAAGATAAAGTTATCGCTTTCTTTTAAGGTTTCAGTGATATTTACATGTGATTCTGATGCAAAGAAAAATTTGAGAAAACAAAATCGCAGTATATATTTATAGTATTCTGATGAGACTGGCGACAGTACACTCTTAGAATAAGATTGAACGATTCTTACCGTCCTAATATAAGTGAGTCAATTTTTTTCCATTTTGGAGAATTCAAGTTTCGTACAGGCATTCTACTAAATGTCCATTCATCAGGTACGTCATTAGAGTCATATAACACATCATAAAATGTACTTTGAAAGTCAGCAAAACTCATAGTAAGTTCTTAGAAAGTTTTTTACTTTTGCATTCGTACAGAGCTAGAAAAAAACCAACATTTATTAAGTTCTTCGTTGCGAAGCGAAGATAAAGTTAAATAATCATACGAGAGATAAATGTGACACGCACTCACCATCAGGTGCAACCGAACACGGCGAGACGCATCGATATATGGGTGTGGTTGTGGGTGTGGGTGTGGGTGTGGGTGTGGGTGTGGGTGTGGGTGTGGGTGTGGGTGTGGGTGTGGGTGTGGGTGTGGGTGTGGGTGTGGGTGTGGGTGTGGGCTGTAGGTATGAGATGTGAGTGCGGAGTGTGACTGTGGGTGTGGGTGTGGGCTGTAGGTATGAGATGTGGGTGTAGAGTGTGACTGTGGGTATATATGTGAATGAAGTCAAAATACTCATCCGCACCCACACCCTCAAGAAAAGACAGCAGGTAGAAAGAGAGAGCAAGACAAAAACCTATTCTATGAGATTGTGGTAGGTGAATTCAAGATCTAAAAGATTATGAATAAAGGAGAACAGATATTTTAAGAATGGATCCACCGGATACAAAAGTGAAATTTAAATACTAATTCGACCATTTTCTCCTATAATTATCCATCAAAGTTTAATGAACAATATGTATTAAAACAGATATCCATTTGCACACTTTTGAGGATACGATTGTTTCTCTTTTCGAGTCGCACGCATATCTTTGCTTCAGTTTTATAATCGATATTTATTCGAAAATGTCTCGGCTTTTCTTCTTTTGACTAAAGACTACCAAATAAAATGTTGCACATTTAAATTTATTTATATTGAATATCAAATAAATGATTGCTTTCATAGAGGGGATTTTTAGACTATATCATGAGTTCTACGTTATCATGTTTGTTATGTTGCAACGATATCCTCAGATAGTGCTTTCAATGTCAGCGAATCAGTTGTCGTAAAATTCTACATCCAAGAGGCAACCATTTTAGCATTTGTTACATTTGAAACAAACGACCTTTTTTTTCTCTTCTATTTCCTTTGCTTTCCAAGTAAAAAAAAAGTAGGATTGTTTTTTCATTTTGATTTACCTGTTATTTGCACAAATAGTCACTGCTCTTAGCATGCCTTTCGTCAGAAGCAACAAAATAAAGATTTCATCAAATTCCAAGCAAGAAATTTAGATGTAGATGAATTTGAATCTATTGAAGATCTGTATTGTCTGTTGTAGAGATCAAGCATTCAATCAAACCCGAAGTTAAGTTGAGATTCATTTTTTAAATCTAAATGTGAATGATAGATGGTTGTCAGTCGTAATTTCATTTTCTACTTAACACTTCATTGATATAATGTTTAGCTTAAATGAGTGCCTTAGACAAATATAATAAGACGAAAATATAAACTAGATAATATTGAAAAGATGCAAAACAATAGATTGACTGTTCAAATATTTTACCAAGACAATTACTCGAAACGGTGTTCGTTCAGCGAGAAGCTTTTCAGCGAACGACTTTTTCAGCAAAAAAAAAGAGAAAAATAAGACAGTGAAAAACTTTTAGAGAATGTTTTTTCTTGATGAGCTCCATCGACCAATCTAGGAGAATAATTTATCGTGATTAATATATTTAGAAGTGGGATGTGGGTGTGGGCGTGGGCGCGGGTCTCTTTGAAATAATGCCCATACCCACACTCACACCCACACCCACTGCGGCTATCATTTGAAGCCGATTCGGACTGTAACTAAGAATTTTAACTATATTTTGATTTGGAATTGGGGATTTTGATTTGGAATTTGGTTATAATTTAACATGACTCTAAATTTTCGATTCTGATAGAAAGGAAACAAATCTGAACACCAAATCCAAATTCAAACCCAAATCCTAAGCATCCAAATCCTAAATCCAAACCTACGACCCAAATCCAAATCCCAGTCGAGAACAAATCCAAATCTCCTTGTACCAAATCCCAAGGCTTTGGATTTGTTGCATCCCTAGGCAGAACCAATACAAGCACTTATAAGGAAGGCAGCTCCAATAACACCAAGGACTTTGGTAGCTTCTCAGTGGGAAACCGCTGCACAGTAACTCCCAACATAAGTATTTCAGATCAAGGGAGAGATAAATTCGCTGGTGTCGGATTTTGCTTTGGCTGCTAGTGTTCCCCTCACTGGCCTGCTATAAAAGGAACCGTCTTATCTTACTGACATATCATTATGCTTTGCTTGTACACAGATTATCATTTACTATCAGAACATGCTTATTCGTTTTTAATATATGCGTGGCCATCAAGACATGGCTGGTTCTTTATTGTTTGCTGACGTTTGAATGTGTGGACGGGTATGGGTGGGGGGTGTGCGTCTAGGTCTGGGTACAGCTATTGTCCTTCTTCTCATCTGCACCCACACCCTTGAAACTATTGTAGCTACAGGAATGATAAATATCATGGTCCAATTTTAGTTCATTGAGAAAATAAGTACCATTCGGTGTAAAATGTTTGGCAAACCACAAAACTCATGATTGCATGTTGAATATTCTAAGTTCTAGCTTTCTCATGTGAGTTTATGTTTTCAGAATATAGAAGATCCGATCAAGTACAGAGAGTGAGAAAAATGAATTATTGATGAACTGGCGTCAACTTTTTGCTGAATATTTATATAATATGTATTTCATTCAGTGTAATGTATTTAAATAACTTAATAATTAATAATACGAGTTCATTGATCATTGTTTTAAAATTTATTTAAAAAAACTTGTGAATATTTCGGTCTGATCTTCAGTCCATTATCAACACAAATGACAAGTAAAAGATACAGAAAACATCCTTTTTTCTAAATATTATATTTACTACATACAACTGTTGTTTTCTTTTCGTTCTTGTCTTTAACATTGGAATGCCCCAGCGAACGTTTCTCCCCTTGCATTGCAATGTTAAAGACAAGAACGAAAAGAAAACAACACTTCTATGTAGTAAATATAATATTTAAAAAAAGGATGTTTTCTGTATCTTTTACTTGTCATTTGTGTTGATATTGGATTGAAGATCAGTTCGAAATATTCACATTTTTTAAAATAAATTTAAAAAAATAATCAATGAATTTGTATTGTTAATCATTGAGTTATTTGAATACTTATATATTCATGGATAGAAAATTTCACTAAGATAAAAACTGAATCTGCAATTCTAAACGAAAATGAAAAATTCATGAGAGATGGTTCTAATCATTTCCAATTCTTTTATTAAATGTATGCTCCTGAGAGCTCTTCCAAATTTCGTAGTTTCTGCACATTTTCAATCAATAGATTCGTTGGCAGTAATTGTGCACTCAAACAATTTTGATTAAATGATAGAAATACAGTCACCGAGCCTTCTATACCAGGGATAGGGACATTTTTTAAAAATCTCAACCTTCCGTACAAGTTGCACAATATTGCCAATAAATAGAAGCCAAGAATATGCTTAGAAAGTATGATGCTTTCCTGATAGCAACATTTTGTTATCTCGTTTCTTCAATGTAGATGTGTTAGGTATTGCATTTATAGAGTACTTCACAATGCAGTTTTTAGTGCAGAAACATACGTAAGACGATGTCGAATATCTGAAAAAACTAAAACTAATAAATTACCAATTTATATCGATAGAGCAATAGTTGCTTACGTTTATCCTCGCAATTAACTTTCATTTTCGATCTCGAAAGCTTTCATTGCTTCTTATTGATAGAGTAAAACAATAAGCCATCTCCAAGAGACAGCCCTTGCTCTTTGCATTTAAGATAAATGGCAACGTCGCCGTCTCCGATCCATTTCAATGAAGTACGATCTTTGACGTGTCATTCATGTGACTCTATTCGTATCGGGTAATCGTAATGTGAATACAAGTCTTGCTGCCAGTATGAAGTATTTGCGGACTCGTCTATACAATCTTCGCCGACTTAGTCTAATAGAAGATTGCAATAATGGTCTTACAATGACAGCTGATCAGCTCTATTTTATGGTGTCTCGTTATATACAACATTTGGAAATGGATCAACAGAGTTACTGGAGAATGAAAACGATTTTGAATCGACTGAACTTTTTGTCAACTATCACGTTTTACTGAACGCACCCATCAATCAATTATGAACTTATTGGTGAATTGCTCACGCAAAGGAAAAATGGGTGGATATATTATTGCAATTATTTCTATATTCATGTCTGGGTCGACCCAGACAAACAAATGCTCAAACAGATTCCATTTTATTGATAAATTCGAAATAGTAGTTATCTGAGTGTAGGTGTGGGCGAATAGATAACCAACACTCACACCCACGTGCACCCAAAAACACAGATAATATTCTTTGATTACTTTAAAGGTGCTCAATAAATTTATATTTTCAAACTTGTTTTTTTTTCATTTCGTAATAAAATTTATAACATTTCCAATAGATGAACATTTTCCTGTCAGGAATTTTCTCATTTGACTTTCTTCTGACATACTGTTTATCTAGAGCAAAATTATTTCGTATGTCTTTTTAATAGCACATTCCCTTCGTATTTTAGACATTGATCGAAAGAAAAATTCATGTCTATATCAATTAAAAGATTGTTTATGAATTCTGAGTTAATATAAGATATAAAAACCAAAACTTCATAGTATTTTTCTTTGGCAATAAAAACTACTTTTATATTTAGACTTTTATTGATGAGAAATATAGCTTTTTTTTCTATTGACAAATATCGAAATAATGAAAAATATATGAAAAGAAACAAATATAAATACTCAACAATTGTAACATGTAAATAATTTTTGTAACTATGACTTTGGAAAGTTATACTCAACCGATGTGATTGATATGCCGTGTTGAAAAACTAAATTTTCAAATTTTTTTATTCTTTGTTTACAAGGACAGCGAATATACTTATGTTTTACTATTTCTTGTATAATTTAATATAGAAATGCTTTGTTAGCAAAATTATAATTACATAGATTATACCAAAAAAGACAGAATGCACAAGGTTTTGTATTCTTTATGAATTAGGAGACACAAGTGAAGTGATAGAGTAGTGTAATGAATATATACAATGAGATTGACGATAACATTATTTATCGAATTCGTCATTGTTGGTTACAATGACATATGTATCAGCTACTTCACTCTCTAATTATCTTTGTTCTTACCGATTCATATTTAATTTCTTCTTCTTTCGTAAGATTTTTTTCCATAGTGTATCATGAAAATATTCAAATGTTTCGTAATATAATCATACTGTATAAGCATGGAATATAGGAATCATAAACGTCGGAGAACACATTACCGTATGATTTATAAATTCGTTCAACGTTATCTATCGTTTTCTTTTTCTTCATTTGATTTTCTCTTTATTCGTGCTACATTGTCAGTTAGCTCGAGTTTATCGGAAGCAGTTACAGCTGATATTCTCAAAAGTGTGATATGAGTTTCTGTTAGTGAAACAGGTGCAACAGTTAGCGACTCAACAATTTAAAGAGTTAATATAACTGTTGGAAATCAAGATAAATACAATTTTCAACCTACAGTTGCAAGTGCTACAATAAATGCAATAATGACAGTAGCTCAAGAAGAAATGAAAAATCTTATTTATCAGGCTAATGATGGAAAAAACAAAATGTTACATAATAAATCTAACAGAAAATTTGTTGGAGAGTGGATGTGAATGCAATTGCCTGTTTGAGCATCTCTTCTCTTTATCTACATCCACTTATCCACCTACAAACAATGATGCTTCTGTTTATTTAAAGAGTTTGCAACATCTCAAGAGAATACATTATATATATATATCGCTTTTTCAAGGATAGGTGGTTTCAGGTAAGATACTGCAAATACAAATAATCTCGTGTCGAAATCTTTCTCAGAAATACAGTATGCTGACCACGATTCATTCTCTGTGTGCACATGTATACAGTCGGTATTATAAGCCGCCGAGTTTAAACATATGGAAAGGTATAAACGAAAGTGTAAAAGTAGGTCTTGATGCAAGCGTGTATGTATGAGAAAGGGCGAGCGCCATCTTCAACACTCTTCTAGCGAGACTCTGCATGCTAAAAAAAACGATTCTTTTTTGTCAAACGTTCAAAAATTGAGTGGGCTAACTTCATCCTCTCTCTATATGACTTTATGCAATGTCGCAGTTCGAATTCGAAGTTCAAAGTTAATTAAAGCTTGCAATCATTACAGACGTAGCCTTTTTCATTGAAGTTGTGAGTGTATAATTCATTCGTTTTTTGTTATGAATTTTAGAGCGCACATTCAGAAATACAAACTTTTATTGGGTATTAACTGTACACACACAAGCTGTTTGCTGTTAAGCGTGACAAAAAATTGAGGATAATTACCATAGAGGCTGTGAAAAGACAGAGAGATTTTGACCTGTATGCTTTTGACGAAGAATAAAGTATTCATCCCTTCTCTGAGAGAGAATCAATCGTGTAAAAATGTCTTCATATGATCTGGATCTGTTTTCCTGAACAAAAATAAAAATTTCATAAAGAAAAATAAGCATAATTCATAAAAAAATTTAGCTTACTTTGCACAGGTCGTACCGTATTGGCAGATTCGCTTGCCAGGATGACTTTGACCGAAACCGCTCGAATGCGTGAATAGTTTACGATGATCAAGTTCAGTACTTTCAAAAAGCGGAAAACAAGTGTATTATTTTCTATCGCACGCTTCAATTCATCATAATCTGTTCTACTATATATTTTAAATAATTGACTTGTCGCTTTTAATGAATTTAGAAATCTTCTCAAAGAATGCATAATCAAAATCTTGAGGACAGAGCTGACTAATTGCCCTCTTACTCAATCATGGTCCGTCTTTGGACTCATCGTTATCATAATAGCTCGAAATTCAGATTGACGAAAATCTGGCATAATCAGCCCCGTATTTGCCATGAGAAATTCTAATGTGATTTGAAAATAGTTGTCTCATCTTTTCAGATTATCTTGTCTTCTAATTTCTAGTATGAAAATGTTACTAGTTCAATATACTTATTGCAGGTTACTCCGAAGCGACATGATTGTTTGGCTGAATAATCCTGATTCCAATTGTTTGGGTGTGAATACTTTTGTCGATGATTGATGTCCTTGCTGTAAAGGGAAAAAAAATAGTTTGTTAGCGTTGCCTCTCTGTGGCTGACATATGAAACTCAAATATTTTCTTTAGGTTGATTACTCTAATACGAAATGCACAAATTATAAAATCTCTCAAAGAATATACTTGTTTTCCTATGGTCATCAAATGTAAAAAAAAACTCTTTTTCTTATTTCTAGATTTCGAACAGAAATTGTTTTCTTCGTTTATTATATTTTTGATTATTGTAAGCACTGAATTAAATGGTAAATAAGACAGCTATTAATATTCGTTGTTTAATGCCGATTGTTCAGGTTTGTAATGGAAAGTCGAAAAACTTTGACTTAAAATTTACATTTACAATTTTCTTCCAAAAACATTTATGAGATACATAAAATAAGATAGCAGATCATAAACGGATTATTTCGCAATTATTTTGCTTCAAATCGATAGAACTGATACATTCATTAGTGAATGGTTTGATCACATCATTCAAGTATTTAGGTATTAGTTAAATCGTTATTTTAAAAGATGACTGCATACCGATAGCAATCTGCTCCATAGCGGCATTTTCCAGAAGAGCCAGTGGCAGATTGTTCTGAAGCATGATAATTCGAATCACCCGGATGTGCGTATTCTGCGCGATGAGCAGAGCTTTTCCTAAAATGTAGTGATATTAGCGATCATTGATGTTCTTATACAATGACATTTCTACGGAACCTGTAGCAATCTCGACCATATCGACAAGGTAAACGCGGTCCAGCTGTTCATATAAAATTGAAAAGAAAATTAAGTGCAGACTGGTATTTGAAGTAGTGTTTGGCAGCTTTACTTACAGAATCCTCTGCTTGACGATGAGCTAGATTCATCAGCAATATGATTGGACCGTGCCATTCCAGCTAAGAATAGTGTTACAAAACAATCTTTTGAATGAATTCATTAGAGCACAAACAATATAGTACACATCTATACAGCACAAATAGTACAAGATGCATTCCTTTTTCTGTAGAACTATAAATTTTGGAGATGTGATTATCTACTCGGAGTGGATATAAAAATGATTTCAACTATACATCCCTTTGGTTATGATTTATGTTGGAAGAGTAGTAAGTTTTTTCGAAGCAGAATACAGTGGTCCCTTAAAAGAACAGATGCCAAAGCTGTGCGTAGGTACCATCTCCTTCAATCATCAACATTGTAATCATACAGTTTTATTTGTGTATTTAGATAAAGCATGATTTGATACGAAAGAAAATCCTCTTCCTACTTATTTTTGTTCGTAAACTGTACATTCATAGTTATACTTTTCGATGAAAAGACAAACACAGAAACAAAAATGTTTTCTAAATTTTGTAAAATTTACAGATTCCGTGATTGGCTTACCTATACCTTGTTGAACATCATCAGGCACTATCATATGGCATACATCATCTACGGAACAAAATTTTTCATGAAGCGTTTCGACAATCGATCCAAATATTGGATGTGCCTTTAATTGCATGAGTGTTTCTTTTGCACTTGAACGTTCTTCAGGATTTTTCTTCAGTAGAAGTTCGATAATCATCTTATAGCCACCTTCTTCTGGTATAATGATATCTTTAGCACTACGATCATTACAAAAGTTTTCGTATTCAAACTGATCTTTCCATGGTAAAGCGCCACAAAATAATAGATAAAATAATACACCTGCTGCCCATGCATCAGATTTTTTGTGTAGATGCCTCGAAACTAAATTTTTTGAGTCACGCTTTAAGAACTCTGGTGAAACAAAAAAAATTGTATATGCTTTGTTAGCATCGACTGTAAGTTGCATACGTTGAGTATTCATTTTTTCGATCGTGCCAAAATCGATTAGTTTAATATGAAAGCATTCTTCATTGGCAACAATAACAATATTTTGTGGTTTAATATCGCCATGAATAATATTTAATTTTTCGAGAAATGTTAAAGCTCGTAATACATAAACAATAATAATTATACCAATAATCACTAAATGTTCAACTGTTTCATTGGACACTCGATGACACCAAAATGTTCCAAGATCACAAGAAGCTAATTCCATTGCAATATAAATGCCTTCTCTATCTATTTTACTACCATAAAATTCAATCACAGGATGATTATCAATAGGGACTTGTTTCATTAAGCGTAAAAAATTGATTTCATTTTTAATTTCTTCTTGTATGCTAAGTTTACTTTCCATGATTTTAATAGCAACCATAACGTTTTTATTTTTGACTTTTGCTTTATGAATTTCACCAAAGCCACCTCGACTAATAAATTCAACCATTTCATATGTAGTGCCTTCAATGTCAACTTCTTTTTTTTCTTCACGTATTTTTGTTGTATTCGTTTGTGTGTCGATGAGTACTAGTACAAATTTAGCCATTTGTGTAACGTCTGCTTCATGTTGCGGTTTAATTGTTTCCTGATTATCAGCAAATCGTTTCGCGATAGCTGTATTCTGCTTCATGGTCGTTTGCTGATCCTGCTGTATTGCATAAAACGTTTCTCTGGACTCTTTTGCTCCCATCGCTTATTGTAAATCGATTTAAGTAGTTAAAGAAAAATCTGAAAGGAAAAATATCAGATGAAATTAGCATGCGTACAATCGATAAGAAGAAACGGGTTAATCGAAAGAGTAGAATATTTCTATTCATTTTTAACATGTCTACATATATTTTGAAGAAGCTCAATATGATGAGTGGCGAACAAAATCTTTGCCCTTTTTTCTAATATGAGCTCGAGAACGATGCGTCTTATTTATTTTGACAACAGTAAGAGAATGTTCGAATATCTAAAAAAGCAATTATTTGGATAAAAAAATAGTTTTATTTTTACAACATTGAGTAGTCTGATAAGTTGAATGGGTGCTAGAGAAAATCTTTTCGTCCACTAGCCAAGTTAGTTTTTAGATCTTTGAAAGATTTTCTTAGTGCTCTTAAATAAAAAGAAAACAAATTTCGAATTTCATATTTGAGCAGACTGAGATTACGATCACCTATGTTCTTAACTTGTTCAATATTTGCTACCAGACCAAGAATGTGGAAAGGATTTGCCTCAAAGACTTGACCTATCGTTCGAGTTCATACTCAAAAGACGGTCAAGATTTTGGTCTTCAGTTATCGTTTTTGGCACGCCTAAAATAAGTTTAAGTTCTTCAAAAATGAGCGAAAATTTATCTTGGAATTTTCGAGCCACCCCTTCTTTAAAATAAAAAAAAAGAAAGCGCCAACAAGATGTTTTCTTCGTACATGTGATGTGGTTGTGGCGCAACGTAAGTGTAATGTGTGCTTTTGTATTTATTTTGCTTCGATCACGACGCTATAGAAAAGAAAGAAAAAGCAACCTCCATTGTTTCTTTGCTTTTTACCTTAAAAAAAAGCACAGATAACTTTTGGTGGCAAACATGTTGTGTTCGCTGTTTTGAAAGCGAAAAATTTTCGATGGGTGTGGATGTAGACAGAGAGAAGACATACATACACATACACACTTCCAAGTCTGCAGTAAAAGAAAACTTGGTCTAAAAACCTATAAGAGCAAGAAGAAATTAAATATTTTCATCTTGGATGAGGGTGTAGTGGGTGTGGGTGAAATCAATAGATTCATTCAGCCACCTGCGCGAAATATTCCCCATATAATCGTATTCTTTGATGAAACTCGAACCCTTGCTAATAAATCTTTCATAATCATATGTATTCGAGCAATATTATTGTAGATAATAGTCAAATCTGCAACATTTTGTGTGTGAGATTCAAGCATGACTCTGAGAACATTGCCATAGTGCTCTGATATTTTGAAATGCTCTTCCATTCTTTTGTATACTTGGCCAATGTCGGTGTCAATAGTAGTCGTATCTATCTAATATATCATTTCAACAATCCCTCTCTAGATAGTAATTAAGGATGTGGATGGGTGTGGGCCTGAATGAATCTATTGATTCCACCGATACAGCTTATCCTTGTCATCATAAAAACGTCACTTTTGATGATTTGTTTAATTATTCAAAAATCGTTGATTTTGCGACAACTTTTCCACCAATTTCAACAGTATGTGTTCTTATATCAAAATAAGTATTTTTTCATTTATTTAGATCTTTTGATCGTCTCAATAAGCATTAATAATTGCATTAAGAAAAAAGTTTTAACATTATTTGCTATTAATGGAGAGACAGGAATCATCTCTCCTCATTCACGAGAAGTATATGTGAACATGATGGAAAACGCGGCTAGTATAGAACTTGAAACGTAGTCATTGTCGTAGATCCAAATATTAGGATAAAGTCGAATCATCGAAAATATTTTTTTGAATAATAACGATTTGTAATGAAAACTGACAAAAAAAATTCGATTTAGGCAATTAATCATGATATAATCTAACAACTAATCGAGCTATTAAAGCACGGTAAAATGGTCGATTTTTGCATGAATTTGATGACAAACTATCCACACCGAGAGAGTAAAAAAATGGCAAAAAACGATGTAATTTACATCATTTTTTATGTTTTTTTTTAAAATTAATTCATGAAAAGGATAAAAACAAGAGCAAACCTTTTTTTCATCTGAATTAATTACCTACCTGAGTAGGTAGTTGTTCCCAGACTTTTATACAAGTCTGAAGTGATTGTCTCTATTAAAAATACTTCACAAACTTTAGAAAAAGTAGACCATAACATGGCCTCCTATCCTAAGATATTCTGTTTGTTAAGAAAGCAGTATGTATAAGAACTAATTCGTAGATAAGATTCAAATTAATCATTTCCATCATTTATTTTCAAAAGAAAAACCGTGATACATGATGTTTTTCACACTGAAATCGTTCATGAAAATTCTTTTTCTTAGAAAAAGTTTTAAATTTTTTTAATCATTTGAAATACGATTGAAATTGAATGTTTTAAATGTAAAAGTAATGAAATTAATCTACTGATTTGTATTTCGCAAAAATATTCGATATTCTCAAAAGTATAAGAATTATCTAGTGAAAATATTGTAGAAAAAACGAAACTAATGTAATGATTTTGGTGTTTCTGAAATAACTAAAAACATGAAATTTTTCGTATGAAAACTTCAAAATAACTATTTAGATAAAATTTCTTTGATTTTTAGGGCCACTGAGTTCTTTCTACATAATATGACGACGAAAGAAAGAAAAATGATGATGCTATATATTCTTTATTGTTTCTTTTCTATAGAGTATTTTCAAATACGACCAGTAATTATTCATCTAAATTATCGATTGAAGAGAAGAATTAAGAGATATAATACTGAAAAATCACAAGACATAACAAAATTAAAACAAGATATTCTTTATTATTAAAATTATTTTTTATATAAAGATGATCTATTTTTTTCTGTACTTTTTGATCTTTAAAGAATTTCTGTAACTTTGTTAGTATTCATTGAGATGTTTTCTTTATTCAAAACGATTCAATTTGAGTTTAAGACGAAAATTAGCATCAATCTATATACATATAATGTTCAGTGTTTGTTTGTCTATGTGCATGTGCTGGGTTAAAGGTTAAACTATGAGACTACAAGGGTTTAAGGGTATTAGAGGGAAAGGCTATAAGATCTATGTATATATATATATAATGCGAAGCGTCTGGCTGTCTGTTATCGAGTGAAGTTTAAAGCACAGATGTGAAACTTTACAGGAAAATAACAGCCGTGCAGCATGCACGGAATCTCACTAGTTGAAATATATTTCTTAGTTAAATTCTTTTGTATTTAAAAATAATCCAAGAATAAATAATCATGTTCATTATATAAGTCCAGTATTGTTCATCTATTTCTTCCCTTATCTTTGACAGAAAGATCGAATTAAATGTATTAAAAGAAATTTCAATAATTTTGAGAAATACATATCGAAATAAGAGCAATAAATCCTCTCTCCGCTAGCAGAGCTGTAAATTGGTTTTATTCAGAAGGAGGAAGCAAGTCATCCTTTAGGAAGAAAGTGACTATTTCTCTGTGAAAACATAACTGATTTGGTCATCAGCACCAGAATCCTTTTCCATAACTCCTTAGTAACGAAAAAAGTCACTGAAAAAAAACATGAATACTAAAATCTAAACGATTCTAGCTAACTCTAAACTATTTCAAAGCCCTCTTTAAATTTAAATAATAGGATGCATTCTTCAATATTGTAAATAGACTACTTTCAGATTCTTTTGTGCAAATAAACGATTATATGATAGATATCAGATGTAATAGCTAATAATATGTTGTTTCGCAAAAATCTTCATATGTCCAATACAAAAGAAAACCGCATGAACTGATCAAGTTGTAACTTTCAAAAACAATGAATAATGATATTTCTCAGTTTATCAAGATACACAATGACGCATTAAGACTTAATATAGATATAATGAGTGCCTACAATAGACTTATTTGTCAATTAAATTAGTAGATAGAGTAATTATACTAATAGTGAAATTAGAACAACGAAATAAATAATAAAGCGATAGTAAAAAGAAAATTGTTCGAAGCGCAGAATTAAATAAGATGGGATCGTCGCTCCGACAATCGATTACTCTTGAAAAGCAGCTATCATCTGTTAAATATTATCTGATTAATGCATTTGGCATAAACATAATGAAACTGAAGAATATACGTGAGTTCTACATTTTAGCCGCAATAAGGAATGCACCCGTAAGCTTTTGAAATAAAAAATAAAGTAATCAAGCATTTTATGTGGAATTAGTTTGATTGTGAAAGCGTAAATTTGAATTTTTTTTTTTAGGATTTTCAAACGTATGGAGGCAAATCTAAGGTCAAAAATGTACTCAATAGATAGATACTATTGGATCGTTCCTAGACAAATTCTTTAAGATACCTAGGAATTATTGTTAGTAATAGATTCACTTAAAATGAACAATTTCTTTCGTTTGAAAAAAAAAGTCTTATGAAATACATTAATGAATAGATTAATAAAGCCTTCGAATGTTTAGAATAAGAATCTTTATTAAAAGTGATTTTTTTTGTCAAAAAAATATTGAAAATTATTTTCTAAACAAATTTGTTTTAGATTGAACATTACTTATAAAAAGAGAAGAAAAATGCTTTTCGAAAAATTTCATATGATAATAAATATTTTACTAGGTGAAATAGATTTATAAAGAGATTTCATTAAAAATTTCAAAATTCATTTGATATAACCATTTTATCAATTATTTATTTTGACTTCAATAAATCTAATAAAAGAAAATGATCTTTGGAATTTTTCATTTGATTTAAATCATTTTAAAAATTTATTGAAAAATAAACAAATTAAATTAAATCAAATAAATAAATGTGATTCATTTAAAGAAGCTATTATTAATGAAAATTATATTCAATTAGATATTAATGAAACTTATTTATTTAAACTTGCCGATCTTTCTTTAAATTACATTGATAGTTTACACTGATGGAAGGAAGATTCTATTTATCAAATTATTCCATCATCTTTTCAGTATTCGAATAATGATGGATTTGGAGATTTAAATGGTTTAAAATAAAGATTAGATTATATACAACAATTAGGTAATATTTATTTAATTAGCAAACATGACTTTTTCATCTCGAACACTTTCTATCGTTACATCGAAGGAGATGACGTTAAGGGTAATGAATTTCAGCAAATTTAAGAAATTGATTTTCTATATGGATAACGATTCTAAGAATGTATCATTCGAGACTCAATGTCAGGAATTTAATTATTTTTTCTTTTAAAAAAATCAAATTTATAGTAAATTCGAGAAGAAGACTCGGTTTTACTGGTTTAGGCTCTGATTGAGCCTGAGTGTGACAGTGCTCTAATACAGAACGTAAACCATTGTTCCTAAATTAACGAGCAAAAAAAACTTAAAAATGATCTAATACTCATATTCTCTCTTATCTGGTCAATATTTAGTTAATTCAGAGAAATGAAAGCAATTTGGTTAACATCAATATATAAAACTCCATTTCGTGATCTTGGTTATGATGTAAGTGATTTTTGTTCAATTGATCCTCGTTTTGGTAATTTTGATGATTTTAAATCATTAGTTGATGATATACATTCACATCAAATGAGATTAATTCTTGATTTCGTACCAAATCATTGTTCTTCGGAACATCGATGGTTTCAAGCAGCACTTAAAAATGATTCACATTTTGTTGATTATTCTATTTGACATCCTGGAGAAAATCATGATTCATCTATTCCACCAACAAATTGGGTTGGGTATGCTGGACAACCAATGTGAACTTGGTCACCTGACAGAAAGCAATAGATTTTACATCAATTTATGGATAGTCAACCTGATTTAAATTTGCGAAATGAAAATGTTTGTCAAGAAATAGAAAATATTATGAAATTTCGATTAGATTTAGGTATTGATGGTTTTCTAATTGATGCTGTAAGACATTTATTTGAAATTCATACGGAAACAGCTAATCATCCTGATAATTATAAAATGATTATTCGATGGAGACGTTTTATAGAGATGAATATATTAGAAAAAATAAACGTGATTATATTATATTAATGACTGAGGTATCGTTTTATTATTCGAACATTTATACTTCAATTTTGTGCCGTCTATATATAACATAAGCTACTCTTCTATGCCTTTTCCATTAGAAAAAAATTTCTATAATATTAATATTGAAAAAATGTTATCCAATGAAATTTCAATGGAATGATAATCTATTTTTAATTGTTTAATTAAGAATCCTTATCATCTGTACACAGAAATATGATATATTGTATATTCATCATGCTTGTTATTATTTATTTAGACTCAAGACAAAAATGTTGATGTCAATATGCCATATTATGGATTAAATCGTTGGTCGAGAGGACATGAGATGGTTATTAATTTTTTTATTGCCTATTTTCTTGGAGAAAAACCAGAAGATCAAACGGGAGATGGCTTAGCCAAATTTACTGAATCATGGTTATCAAACTTGCCAAGTGGTGCATGGTCTACATGGATATTAAGTTCACATGATAGTAAACGTTTCAAACAATAAAGAATTTTCTGCAACAAGATCGGAAATTAGTGTGCATATAAAGAACGAGACTTTTGCGACTCATCATTCTTAAAGATCTTAATTAAAAACTTAGTGATATCTATCTTCTTTTCTTCTAAACATGTGATACGAGTACCCATGAAAATCAACTCTACTTCAAAATTAATTTCACATACACACATACACAATTAATCAGTGTTGAATTTCTATGGAGAAAGTTCTTCAATCATTAAGTTGTTTTCTACAGTATATGAAATGAGACTTTGATATGAGCGAAACGGAACTGAAAACGAAATTAAAAGAACACTAACTTTACTGGTGGAATATTGATAAAAAAAATGTTTTGAACTCTCTCTTAACAAAACTTATGGTCACTCTGGAATATTACATGAATAGAAGAGTAAATAGTAGTTCGAAAACATAATGATGTAAGTCTCTCGTTGCGAATAAAAACAGGTCTAGTTTTACTTGACATTTTAATCCCAGAAGGCTTAAGCTAACAGTCTTTTCCACAGCAGTGTCACGTATCCAGGAAATTGGGGATGCTGGAGAAGTGTAGAGAAATGCGGCATCTCCCGTCTGAGTCCTAGGCTAAAACTCAATAACAAATTTCCATTGGGAGATGCCGATGCGGGAGATGCCGCATCTCATGTAGAGACGCCGTATCTACCGCACTTCTCCACAGAGAGATACGGAATCTCCAACATCGGCATCTCCCAATGAAAATTTGTTATTGATTTTTAGCCTAGGACCAAGACGAGAGATGCATCAGCTCCAAGCATATTTCCCCAGGAGACGCGGCATCTCTACGCATATCTTTCAAGCGACGATAAGTGAGGAAACACGCACAGCCATATCTCACAAGTGTGGGTGAGGGAGAAAAAACGAACATACACAGACATATTCATAATGTAATCCTCTATTAATAGTTAGTTTGGCATCTCCCACATCTCCCTGCACTTCTCCAGCATCCCCGATTTTCTGGATATGTGGTACCTCTCGTTTTCCAAAATTTAATATTTAAAAGACTAGAAATGATTTGTTTTTATGTAAAAAAAAAACGTTTGATTAACTTTAGGTATGGAAAATCTTCAATTTACAAAAGAAATGCGTAATGAAATAGTTGATTTATCTGCATTTAATTATTGTGTTAATAATGAGCCAAAAATTGAAGAACATATTCGTGATGGTCAACGAACATCAATGCAATGGAATTCAACTGAAATAAATAGTAGATTTACAAATGCATGTAAAGCATATCTTCCATTATCAAAATCATGGAAAACAATAAATATTGAAAATCAATTAAAAGATTCTCGTTCTCGTATCAATTTATTTAAACAATTAATTAAACTTAGAGAAAATCCTTCATTCTATGGTGGAAAATATAAACTTATTTTAGCTAATAAACAAATATATTCATTTATTCGATGGTTAAATAAATCAATATCTATTCCAATTTATCTCGTTGTTATTAATATGATTGGGGCTAGTAGAAATGATCCAGACAATGAATATGTTAAAATTGATTTTATTCAATTATTAAAATGTAAAAACAAAAAGATTCTCAAGGCAAAGTAATAGCTCGATCATCTAATACTAAACATGATTTATTATTATCGAATAAAGAAAATTAAGTTGATTTAATTAATATTTGTTTATATTCAAGCGAATCAGTTGTTCTACAATTAATGTTAACCATGGATCATATTTGTTTATGCTCGTCATAGAGATTACAAATTATATATATATATATTTTTTTTTTCTATTGTTTCTTCTTTTTTTTTTGTTTGTTAATATTAATCAAGCTATTATACTTGTCTATTTGAATTAAACAAAATAAAAATCTCATTTTAATTAACGATTAAAAGAGTATTTTCAACCAGTCTAATAGATTGGATATAAACATATTGTTCTATCGAGAAAAATGTTCTTATTTAACAAAGACATATGGATATTGAAGTAGTATAAGATATTTTTATGAAATCTAATTAAATTTTTAGCTTTGATACAAGTAATGAGCTTTCAATTTCATAAGCAATATCTATTCTTTTTTTCTTTTAAATAAATAACAAATTCATTGAAGTTAAAAAAAAATATATTCACTCCAAAGCAAAAATAAAATATTCAATTTATGAGTAGTACAGTTTTATATGCCTTATGTTTTATATGAATTATATAGTGAATTTATATATACAACTTTTTCTTTTTCTTAATATGTGTATATAAATGATCTAATCTAGTTGAATATCTAACAGAGTATCTAATTGTTAATGATAGTATAATGCATATGATAGTGATAACGATATGTAGTAATATTAATGACGACGAAGATTGATAATAGTTATATGGATGGTAATAATAATAATAACAGTAATATATATGTTATTTAATCTAGTTTTAAATCTAGAGCTTTCGGGTCCCAAGATCCATCATTGGTAGTATAATGATGTAAATATAACTATAATTATGATGAATAAATAAATAAATAAAAAATGCTTCGCCTATGAATTCTGTAATTATCAATGTACATATATATATATATATATCCAATAAGGCAGAGAAGTTGGTTGGTTTTAAACTTTTGAAATAAGAAATAGACGATGTTGGGTAGCTGTGATGATATGAAGTGTTTTCTATGTATATGTGTTTATGAGTGGTGCTAGTATTTGTTTTCGAAGCATTGATAGGCGTCTCAATATGAATTTAGTGGTAGGAATTTGCAGGAACAAGGTTCATGCTAATGACTAGGCAGAGTTCGATATGGCGAAGAATGATGGTACTTTACAGATGAATTGGTCAGAGTTATGGTTGTTTATGCCGAATGAATTAGATGAGTTCATGGAACATGTTAATTGTCTACTGTTCTCTGTTGAGGTCCGCTTTTTATATGTGTTCGGACGCAACTGGCATAGTTTTTTGTGAGAGGTGATGATTCCTCTTTTTTATGCATTGAATAAAAGACGATGTTGTTGATGTACAAAAAATAGTTCTTATCAGAATGTGCTTTTGCTGCAAGATGACAAGTAATAGAGGGCTAAGGCTATTCAAAGTGGCAGTCTACGTATTGAAAAAGAGTGATGATGCGATTATGTGTATTAGCAACTGGGGTTACGTCTGACATTATAATTAAGTTTGTTGAAACATCATCAGATGGGATTTATATTGAAACTGCTCGCCCAGAAGCACAATATAAAGGCAAACGGCTCTTAAACGATGATTTCACCTGTCAAGAAGAGAACGCCACATCACATACACATCAGGAACCATCGGTATATTGTGAAGAAAATTGTATGCATTTTATGAGCAATTACAGATGACCATCCAATAGTCCTCATCTCGATGTCGTGAGTTATCAAATATGGGACGCTATTACAAATGATATGAAATGAGATAGATGAAAACTGTATTTCAATAATCGATGATGTAATATAAAAAAGAAATTGATGGATTATCGGATATTAAGGTCATTTGCAGCGTCGAAAATTTCGCGTGTAGCAAATTGTTCTATTTATAAACAAAAGGTATACAATTAAAATAAGTTTTACATTGTAGATTGTAGAATTTTGCACGGTATATCTTGTAGTATAATTTTTTATGTTAATAAAATGTATTTAGAGAGTAAAAAACAAAATGCAAAGTGCTGCTATTTGTTATGAGTAACACATACATTTTGTTCTTGTTGAGGACTATTTGACTTGATAATTTGTTCTGTTTTACTCTTCAGAAAACACATAAAGCGGTACAAGGGTGTCAGTGCCGTTTATATTCGGTCTTCTGGAACGAATTTCAATTGACTTTTTGATCAGTAACCACCGGTAAGGTGTTTGATCACGATTTAAAATTTTTATGTCTTGAAAATTTATCGAATGACCGATGTTCTTCACATGCTTGCCTAAAGTGGAATTCGGTTTATAGTGAGATAGATCATTTTAATTATTTTGAATTTGTGATTCAGGTTGGTTTCGTTTGTTCAATAGTCTGCTGTTGCGGCGTAATTGTTGAGTTAGGTATAGAGTGGGTGTGAGTGTCGTGTCTTTCCCTCAGAAATATGACACCTACACCCAAAGATGCCTTTCTTTCTCAAATTCCGACCTTAAAAGTTTTTCAAAATAAAAACTTATCATTTGAGATTAATATGGCCTTCCGTAAGTTTCGTCTTGGGTCTACACTCTGAAGCTACGATCCAGAATACTAAAAAATCCTGGTTCCACCACTATTCAAGAGAGTAAATCCTTTGATTCCTATTTGTCTTGAATAAAGGTTATAAATAAGATAAGTTCTTAACATTGATTATCTATTGTAGTTTATCTGATTTAGGTGCAACTGTTGCAGTACCACTGGAGTTTATCGGTTGCAAAAAATTGTTAAACCTGAATTCGGCCAACAGAGAATTTTTGTACTCTGACCGAATCCACTTGCGAGACTCTATTTGCCACCTTGATCATATCAGAAGTGCGAAAAATATTTCAAAAATACAGCAGTGAAAGCTTCTGTTTTCTTTTGTTGAGATTTCAAAATGAGTTGAATTTGCATCCAATTTGAGTGTCAATCCATGGTTATCTCAGTCAGAATAGTGGTGAATGTGATGGGTTTAATTTAATTGTATTAATTTAAAACGGTGATGAAGAAGAATCTCTCGAAAACTTCTACGAAAGCAAATAAAAGTACGGTTGTAATAAACATTTCTGGTGTCTATTTATGGATCATTGATTCATTTCAATTGCAATTCACACCCAACTTAGCAAACTAGAAAGGAGTTCACGGAACTTCTATAGATAAGATCTTTGAATTGAATTATCTGTCTTAATAAAAAAAAACCAGAGCAATGTACAAAACAAAAAACAATTGACTGAAGTTTGTTTTCTATAATTAAATAGTAAAATGGCATTCACGAATAATAAAAGAGTTGTTTATTATTATTATTATTATTATTTCGGTATTGATTCAAAATGTTTAGGTGAATTTACTGACGTAAAAAAGTATGGATTTTGTTCAGTAGGACATTTTAAATTTTCTCCTTCATGCCAACTCCATTGTTTTTCTCCAACTGGTTCAAGCATATTATTCCATAAAGATAAAGCTGCACGAGCATGACCTTTGCCTTCAATATAAAAAAATAGTATTTAATAATAGAAAAAAAACAATCGATATATATACATATATTTAAATAAAAACTTACCACTAAAATGAAAACAATCGGGAGCAAAATAAGTGAAATCAATATCTCCACCGATTAGTCTTGGAAGTGCTGTTTTAGCCATAAATGGCTGAACAACAACAGTAAAATCATCACGTGTATCATAACAACCTGAGTTAACAAGATTAATGGACATATTATGATATGATTGAATCCATTCACTTAATGTTGTTGCTTGGTCTTCAGTTGGAAATGCAGCACATGGACATGTTTTTTTATGAAGTAATTTACAAACAGGACCACCTGCATTAAGTAATTCAACTCCACGAACATCAAGTACAAGAACAAGATTAACAAAAGCACGTGGAATATTTGCATGAAGATAATCTAATGTTTCAGTTACATATTTAGTAAAATTTTTTGGACTATGTTTATTTAAATCATCACAAAATATGCATAAATCATTTCCCTAAATTAATTTATTTTACTCAGCAAAATAAAAGATTTTCTTAGATTTACAAAACTTACACCAATAAAGAATGTAATTATTTTCCAATCATTTTTTAAATCACAATATTTACCGGACTTTAATCGGTCAAGAAGAATACGAGCTTGATCAATCATATGATAAGAACGATCACCAGATTTTGCTTCAAATTTTTATTTAAAAAAAAAAAAACTTAAAATTAAAATTTTCATTAAGAATGTTCCATAATAACTGACAAGAAATTATTAATCAGATTTTTCATACCTTTCGTTGATGCAGAATGTTGAAACTTTAATTATATCTATACCGATTTATTATTTTTAATATTTCAATATCTTACCTCTCTAGTTAGAATTAAAGTCAAAATACATAAACAAGATAGAATTGCATCATTATTCGTCATTACTATATGCGCTGCTCAAAACAAAATCAATGATGCTTGTTATTTTTACAGAATCTCAAGAACACAACGAGCTAGTGAGCTGTGTTATTTAACCGGTAAATTTTAAATAAATTCTATTTTGTAAAAAATCAACTTTAAAAATACTATAGAATTTTGAAAGCTTCATAAATCGTAATCCGAATTTCAAATTTTTCAAAAATGGTCGATTTTTTGTTTAATAGAAATTCATTGTTGAATTCGTATGAACATTTCTAAAATAACCTTTGCAAATTCATATAAGTATTTTCTATTTCACTGTGTAAGACGGTTGATTTTAGCTAATAGACCTCTGATGAATCTAAAAAGCAATTGGACAAGAGAAATCCATCACAATGATGAGGAAACGACCGATAGTGAACTTCATCCGTTGACCTCATTTTGGATTAAAAAGCTGGTACTGGTGAGACTATCAAAAGTCTCACAAGATTTCTGTGTATAAGTCTTTGAAACTGAATTGTAACTGTTTTATTGAATATTCCATCGAATGTTAGGTAATCGCAATGAAGTCAAACAAAAAAAGTTCACATGTAAAAAGATCGAGTGATCTTTAGAGTATCTTGAAAGTTTCCATCGAAATAATGTAACTTGGTAGGAGATCTTCTATTTCAAAAACTAATTGCTTGTTCAGCAGTGTCACATATCCTGCAATTTGGAGAAGTGCTCACATCTCTGCCCGGAGATGCTGCATTTTCAGCAGGAGATGCAGCACCCAATGTGAGGGATGCACATCTCTCAATGAGATGATACATCTCCAACAGCAAATCACCGCATCTCCCGAGTGTGGGTGCCGCGCCTCCTGCGGGAGATACCGCATCTCCTGTGGGAGAAGTGAGCACTTCTCCAAAATCTTGGATATGTGACACCACTCCTGATTAATAATCTCTCGTTAGTTATTATGGAACATCTGCAACATATTAATAAAATTCTTACCAACATTAAGCTGATTATGTGATGAATTTTGACCTTTAAGAAAAATAACTGATGTTTTTGTTGAATAACCTTTTAATTGGCTATTATATTCCCGAAGAATATTCGGTAATGTAAAAACTGTACTAAATGTATAATCACCACCAATTGACCAAGATGCACCTATTAAGATTATTTATTCATTAATATATAAATCTTGAAATAAAAAAGAAGTTACATGATTACCTCGATTTTCAGTAAATAATCCAGCTGGTGTCACAGCATGAGCTCCTAAACCAGCTGTTAAACTGTCACCTAAAGCTGCAACACATTGAATATCACTTGGTCGAAGTTCATGCACTGTTTTTGGATTATTATTCCTTTTAGTTTTTGAAATAGGACACGGAAATTCACTTGGTGATCTGCCATATATATAATCGGGTTGAGAAAATAATTTAAATGACCATTCAGCATAGTCTTTAACGAAATTTTTATCACGGCTAAGCTCATCAATCAAATCTATATATTCAGTTACATTAAATGAATGAATATTTGTAATGGCCAAGATCAATATTACCAAGCATACGTGTAAAGTTCTCATGTATTTTTTATATTGGTCTTTTCAAATACGCTGAATGTAGTTGTTTTTTTTCTTTGTGAGCTTCCTTTAAAAGGATATGAAATCAAATACTAGATAAGAATGTCACAAGATGTAGTAAATATGTGATGGCTAGCGTTCACATGCTTATTATGCAACCAGTTAAAAAAACATCCAAAAGAATGACGTTCTTTTTTTATAAAGATAAAGAACAAAATAAGATTAGACCGAAGAAAAAAAACAATATGGTAACTTTTGCTCTTAGATTCACGACGAACTATCAGTACGCAACTTAAAGTCCTTTATTTTAATAAAAATTAGATCAAACCGAAATTAACACAGATTATTAGGAAAAAAACAACAGACTTTATCTCTGTTCAAAACATATTCTCAATCGAATGGAATACTTTCTTAATTTATTTTGAAATAAACAAATTTAACTAATATTGCATATTGAAAATAGAAACGATTTGTTGTTCTTCAACAGATAGATAAAAATTTTATAAATTACAGTAATTTTAGACTTATTAGCATCGTCAATATTAATATTCAGTTGATCGAAGGGTGTGGGTGTGGATGTGGATAAAAAGAAGCCCCACACCCATACCCTTTGACTGCCGACATAAGAGGAAGAAATGGGTTTTCAAAAAAATCTATTGATTTTTCTATGGAACGATTGTATAGCGTGCTTTAGCAAAATGGTGATTTGCAAAGCACATGGCGCATAACGTTTGTTTTTAGGCAAGTGCTTGTAAAAAACATACATTATAAATGATTACTTCAGTTCATGCAAAGATGAGGTTTCCGACATTTATAAACGGCGGCGGCCAAAGGATTAACAGAAAGAAGACGGGATGTTGCATGAAGCAGTAGTGCAGTTATCTTATATTGCTTTTTTCTTTCAAATATTTACGGCTAGTATCTCCCTTTTTGTAAATGACGAAGATATGAGTGTTCTATTTGCCCACACTTATACCGATAAGTATGTCGTTGGTCAAAAAATTATCGTCGACACAACATATAAAAAAAGGTGTGGACATCGGTGTGGGTGTCGGTATGGATATGGGTGGGAACGCATTTCTACCCACACACCCACACCCACACCCAACTATTTACGAAAAAGATAGTGATGTGATACTTGAGATATGGAGCAAATGACAAGTTTTATTTGCAGAAAAAAAAGAAAAAATATTCAGAATTATTAGATGATATTCTTTTTAGACGTAGGACATCGGGCAATGTTGAATTGTGTAGGATTGGTATGTAGATGTTCATGTAAGTGAGAAGTCAAAACATACATTCCCACCCATCTTATCGCTACGAGTTACGATGCTTGTTCATTCATGATAAATGCATATTAAAGATTTTTTTTTAAAATTATTGTAGTAGTCCTCAAAAGTCGTCAATCGAGGATCATGAGGCTCCAAAGCACGAGTGGCAAGGTCAAGTGCCTTCTGTATATGAAAGAATCCTTTTCCATATTCTTGAAGAGCCTTCTGTGTGTATGCTATGTTTACATGGGTATAGGCCAAATCTAGATGATCCATACCAAGAAATTTTTATTCGATTTCACGTGTTTTATGAAAAAGTGATAGCTCCTTCGAGTAATCTTGCATAGAATAGTAAGTGATACCCATGTTATTATAGACTTTCGCCAACTCTCGATAGTTGAGAGTAGTGGAGTTCTTGTGAATATTCAACGCCTTTTCGTAAAAACAAATTGCTTTTGAGTAGAATGTCTTTTTGTGATAATATGTCCTGAGGTTGTTGTAACTTGTAGGTAACGCTGGATGATCGGAAGAAAGTTTCTTTTTTCGTATCTCAAGTGACTTTTTTAATAATGATCCTGCGTTCGAGTAGTACTTTTTTTCTAGATACATGTAACCAAGATTGTTATAAGTCATGGCTAAATTTAAATGATTAGAAGGGAGATAGCTTTCTTCAATTTGTCGTGCTTTCTCATAGTATGAAAGCGCTTCGTTGACTTTCTTTTGAGTTCAATACACTTCGGCGATGTTATTATAAGTGTTGGCAAGATCTGATTTGTTGTGAAGAGGACGCTTTTCTTGTATTTTTTGTGCCTGTCGAAGATATGAAAGTACTTCTGAACAGTTTCTCATTTCTAGATACGAGCGACCAATGTTGTTATAAAATCGAGCCAATATGGGGTGAGTGGAAGGAAGAGTTTTTTGTAGAATTTCTAGAATTTTTTTGTTCATAGATAATGCATTCAAATAGTTTCTCATTGAAACATGTGTTGAGGTAATATTAATTTCAGTCGCGAGCAGCTTCATATGATTTGGAGGTAGAGTCTTTCGCCTGATTTCACGTGCATTTTCATATAAAGAAAGTGCCGTTGAATATTCACCCATCAACGTATGTACTGAAGCTAGATTGTCGTAGATAGTAGCCAACGTGGGATGCTTGGGGGGAAAATATTTTTTTGCGAGTTCAAGTGCTTTTTCATAAGTTAATAGGGCCTTCTGATAGTCCCCTCTTGATCGATAGATCCCAGCAATGTTGCTATAACTAACAGGTACCGAGGGATCATTTGACGGAAGACTTTTTTCACGAATTTGAAGTGCTTGTTGATGAAACTGAAGTGCCTTTGAATAGTTTTCCATCATGTGACAGGTTTCACCTATATTATTATACGTGACAGCTAGCTCTGGATGTGTTGGAGAAAGATATCTTTCTTCTATGTCGGCCGTTTTCTTAAAGTATGACAGTGCAGTCTTGTAATCACCATTGCTGTCACTGATCGATTCCAGCTGATTATTTATCATCAGATGTAAGTTCAAGCAATTTTAAATATATTTCTTTTGCTTTCTCGATTTCATTCATGAGGTTCATCAAGTATGCTAATCGATAATGTCCAGTTCCTTCTTCGATCTCTTTTCGGAGAGAATCGGTGACAAGCTTTAACTGTTCATCATTATCTTCAGTCGATTTCAGCTTCACTCTCCACAATTGATTGTTAATTGAGTTCATCTCACCGTATTCGAAAGACGGCATCCATCGAGAAAAGGATTTCTGCTTCTTCGACATAATGGCTGATATTCTTCAATTGGGCGAACGCGTGGATGAAATTGAAGGATCGATTTCTATTTCGAAGAGAATCCCGGTCATATTGGCTTGCTGTATATGACTTTCCACAAACGCCAATGCTACTGCTTCATCATCGCTTGTAGACAAGAAAATGTTAAAAGACAATAGACCACCCTTGTTATTTCTCATTTTCTCAAAGTCAGTATTTAACATCGCCTGTCCACGATAAACAATCAATCGTGCTGAATCGATTGAGTTTAATTATAATTGTTCGATCTGTCAGTAAAGATCTCGAATAAAGAATCCCATCTATATAATAATGTTAATGTTTTGTGTTCGCAATGCCTCATTTTAAAGTTGAATAGATAAAATAATGTTTCGTTTAGTAGTTGATTGACGAATCACAGTTATAATTTTGTTTAAATTCGTCGATCTGTTCTAATTGTGTATTAATGTCGTCAGCTCGATGACGTAAAACTTCAACTAATTCATTCATTTTCTCTTCTCTATTGCTATCTTCCGTTCTCAAAATAATCTCCTTCAACAGTTGAGAATACATGAATCAGGGTTGGAGCCGGACAGTTTTTTTCTATCCGATCCAGTCCGGCCAGTAACCGGTCGGATGAATTTTACAGTCAAACTGGTAAAAATCCGGTGAAAACAACCGACCATAAAACTATCTATTCATGTATAATGATGGTGAAGGAGAATTGAATATTCATGTACAGAAATCCGAATTAGGAATAATCAACTTACATTTACCAAAATTTGAATAAATCGAAAAATAAATTTAAAGAATTAAATTGATTTTCAATTTAAATTGAACTTATATACATTAAAATTTTTCAGATTTATTTAAACCTAGTTAAAACCAATATAACTTCAATTGAAACCAAATAAAATTCAATTAAAATTCATTCCGTTGGATTTAAATCCAATTAAATGGGTGTGCGTTGAATTTAGATTGATTTAAACTGGATTTGAGTAAATTTACAAGGTTTAAATAAATTTAAAACAAACTTCAACTTACATAATTTACATTTAAAATGAATTTAAATTTTTATCTCTAAAAAATTTTTATTTATTTTAAATTTAACTTCGCAAAGTTTAAATTTGAAATAAGTTAACAGGCGATTGCCACCCCTAATCGAAACTGAAAACTAAAACTCGGGAAGGAAACTATCACCATCATATTTTATAGCAAGGTGCGTGGACTTTTCGAGCCCAATATCTATATAAGTTAGCTACTCAGATTAAATCTGTTTTTTTTTTCATCTTAATTTCAAAAAAGAGCCAGTTTACAATGAATCTAGCACAACAGTGTAAATATTTATTTTTCGTGATTCAGGCAGTTGTCTAAGTAGAATAACAAAAACAAATTATATGATGCAGGTTAATTTAAGCGGTACGTGAGAAAGTATTCGATAAAGATATAACGAGAACAATGAACTGTTTACAGTTAGGTGGATGGCACAAAGTTCATCGAGTCTTTTGCAAACAGATTCTTCTGACGTGAAAATATCATAAAAACACCTTTTTCAGTAGAGGAAATTCTTGGACACAGGCAACAATTTTTTAATGATGAACTGGCAAAAATCCGGTCTTGCTCGACCGGTTTTAACTTTTTGTCCGGTCTTGTCTGGAATGGTTCCAACTCTGCTCTGTATGACATCTGTCCAAATCACTGCTCTCATTCTATTCAATAACATTCCTGTCTAATAAATTGAAAATCAGAAGATTGTAAATGTATAACACTTGCATAGAGTGTACAAATTAATCCACATGCTCCAATAGTTGACCAAGTGTTGAGCCCGGTTACATGACTTAAAGCCAAACGGTGTCCATATAGGTTAACAACCATGAAAAGAATCTTTACAAAGACACAATTTTGATTTCTTTTATGTTTTATTTTTTACTTACCATTATTAAAGTGAAATTCATGGTGACAACAATACGAACAGGCACCGAAAAGCGTCGTCCAACGTACTATTTAAATATTTTAAACATTCAACAAGATAGGTTAAGGATAGTTGATACTTACAGAATAACTACTGATGCATTCGATCTTACGAAACTTTGGTATAAATTTATTTCCAGTGAAATAAGTTCCAAAAAGACCACCCAACACTTGTAAAAAGGAGAGACTACACTATATATTGCAATTGTATTTGCGTTTTTAAATTTGAATTAAGTAAAACTATCAGAAATATACTCGATAAAGATACGGTAAGTAACTGATAAAAGAGTTAGATCTGACCATTTATGCATTGCCCATTGAATATCTGTATAGAGATGAAAATTCTTAACAGGGTGACATCTGAAGAAAATTTTGTATTTAGAATAATGTGCATGCTCAATTTTCTAATTAAAATATTTCTTAATTTAAATCAATATTAAGAATCTCTGGCTATAACAGTAGAAATTAAGCTTAATTTTAAAAATTTACATCGACTATTGATATTAGGGAGCATGAAATCGATCAAAAATCGTGACTTATCATTAAAGTGACAAAACAATCGCTGAAAACTCGCAGTTAATCGCGTTTCAGCTCACGATTAGCGTTTTGACATTTCGCCACTAATCTCCATTTTTTTAGCGATTTCGAGAACATGGGTAAGTAGAACTATTGGAAGAACACAACTAACGCGTATATGTACAACTAAAAAACCTCGCCGGATAAGTCAACAAATCCGGCACTTTCCTAGACAGCGTTCTAATGAGTCTAACAAGAAAGCTCGCACATTTTTGCGTAGTTCTGTGAATTTTTTTCTGCAATTTCATGGTCCCTGGTTGATTGTTGTGAAGATACTTTGACCGAAGGATCTTTTCGTTTTACATGTGTTTTTTTCTGTCATAATGGATCCATGTTACTAACTATGAAAGTTGCATATAGATTAATTGTTTTTTTAACTATCATATACCAAAAGATGCAGCTAATTTTCCTCTACAAGAGGATTATAAATGACAGATAATAAAAGCGGATAAAGGCTGAAAATCAGGTACCTAAACGTAAGATAGTTTTTAAATCTTTTTTGTTTTTTTTTTTAAACGAGAAAAAAAATAGTTTTAATGTAATGCACCGTTCTTCCTTATAATTCAAATTGTCAAGATTCAAACTTTCCCAGAAATTGTTCATTGAAATTCTCTACTTCAATTATAATGCCTCAAAGGAGGAAAATGCATCCCTTCTATTTTTCGTAGACTAGCATATGAAAGCCTAATATCTTGAGTATGTACTTAACTCGAATCGGTCTGCTCACTGATAAAAGATATGAGTGTTCGTGAGTTGAAAAAAATAATGTGCATTGAAAATCATTCTAATATTCAACCATTTTGGATGTTCGTAGAATCAGCTCGCCGAGTTCGATCTGCTGATAATATTAGTTCTCGATTTATAAGTGTTCACGTCTTTTATAAATACCTCAAATTTTTAAACTCAAACCTCCAACTACCCCATTTCTTGGAAGAAAACCTCGTTTGAAAATCATGATTTTCTTCAAAAAACCATTTTTGAGAGAATCTTAATGACCGAAAGGAAGAATGTACAGGGGTTTAAATTCTGAGCGAAGATAGAACTCTACGAGCTCTAGCTCCAGTAAAAATTTCGAGTCTCTATCTGCTTCCAATCACGAATTCTGATTTAATGAAGTAGTCCAAAATGTAGATTTTTGCCCATGTTGGATGAGTCATAAAAAATGAAGGGCTCAATGTTTTGAGTTGAAAATTTTATCCGAAGTAGAAATCAGACAGATATATGTCCACAAAAAGCCAAGGATTCAATATTTTTCAAAACGGCTTGTGTCAAAATTCATCAAACTTTTCCTTCTACAATAGTATCTTATATTGCGCAAAATCTCACAACCTCGATTGAGCATATCTGGTCGGGGTTTATTATGTGAGACGACTAATTTGTGAAATTCGATTATAAAGCTGAAAATGTAAAAAATATGTTCCTACTATTTTTCTTAGGTAAGCATATAAAAGTTTAATATTTTGAGTATGTACATAACTCAAGTAGACCTACTCATTGTAAAAAGATATGGGTGTTTGTAGAATCAGCTCGCGGAGCTTGATCTACTGATGGTATCACATCCCGATTTGGGGGTATGCCTGAGTATTGGCCTGTTTTACAAATGTCTCCTGTGATTCCGGAATTCTCTCTCTTCTTTAGGCATGTTGGTCTAAAATGCAACAAAAACAAATTGGATTACAGAGGAAAGCAAAGATGAGGGTTACTTTCATTGTACTTCTTTGCATTCGACTTGCTTACATTTCATTACTAATTTTCTTGTTCTCCATATTGCTTTTGTTCTTTTTTGTATTGCTTCTCCTGCTCCTATCTATTGTTAATGAGATTGTTTGTTCCGGAGTTTGAGCAGATGCTTAAAAAAAAACTTAACCAATATTAGATGAGAAAACATCGTATTATATTAAAAAATATTCCTCCTTTTAACCGGCAAGAGAATTATATTGTTTTGTGTATTTCAAATGATGTCAGTATCAACTGATGCTGAAGATTGACGTCGATTTGAACAGTTGATTGGGTTTGTTGTTGCTGTTTTATTTTAATTAATAGTTACTTTATTTAGAAAACAAATGAAAAAAGATTTAAAAAAACGATGTAGATGTGGGAGTGTTGACGTGATTGTCAACGTATATTTTTACTCGTTAGTCATATCTGCAACCATCCATGTGCCGTCTTGTCGACTAATCGAAAGTTTAACGAGTTGTTAGACGTTGAAACATGTTTGAGGAATGACAATTCACTGTCCAGGCACTCGATATTGGAACAGAACGAACAAAAAGTATATATTTTAAATTTTTGACTCGACCGTGGTGCCCATTGATGAAAAAAGGCGTATTTATTAAAGTCGAAAACAATTATCTAACATGATTAATAATTAATTTTTTTTTTCTTTTGTATAAATAGTTAGATTCATCATGTAAAATAATATATAAATTATTTTGATAAAAGAACAACTTTGGGGTTTTTGTTATCAAACATGAAAAAAAGAATAAATAGTAGATAAAGTTTTGAAGATATATAAGACAAACACAATTTCAATTTCAAACTATATTTAACGTTAAGCATTTCAAAAGATTTGACTCTCAAAAGTGCATAATTTAAAAATTCAATATATAATCATTCGAAAACTATGAAAAAATTTCTGGTCACCATTATTTTATTAATGATCATATCAATTTGTGAATCAAAACAAGAAGATCAACATATAATTCATGCTTTATTTGCTGATATAAATAAAAATGATATTGTTTATTATGGACTTGTTGATCTAGATAAATCTGAATACAATATAATAAACACATTAAAAGTCGATGATGTTGGAAATCCTCGAAAAAGTAAATATCAAATTTTACCATCGGCATATGATCCTTCAAATGATATTGTATTTATGTCAGCTATAAATGATCAAAACAAAACAGTATTAAGTTTAATTAATGCTACAACTGGTATTCTTTTACATACATTTGATTCAATTTCTAATCAAATTATTTCTCTTCAATATGATATATTTAATAAAAAATTATTTGCACATACAGAAACTAATGATGAAAATTTAACACAAATTGTTGAGATCGATACAAATACTGGAAGCTTTAAATACATTTTAGGGCAAATATCTGGAGCTAAACCAACTGATATGTCAACTTATTGTCCAATTTGTAGAAAATATTTTTTTATCATGTTTGAAAATGATCACTATATTTATGTTGCTGTTAATACTACTGATGGTGGCGGTATTAGTTGGAGAGTACCATTAAATTTTTCTCCTCTTAATATTAGATTTACTTATAAAACATTTTTAATGTACTCTGCCTATATAAACCAAACAGATGAAACAACTTCACAAATTGGAATAATAGATAGAACAACAGGAAGCATTGGAAAAGTAGTTGGAACTATTTCTAATCAAACCAATTTATTAGTTACTCGATTTTCAGCATTTGATATAGCTAATAGTTTATATTATATATCAGATATAATGATTAGCCCTTTTTCTAATGGAATATCTTATCTGAATGTGAACACATCAGAAACGAAGAGAATTTCTTTACCAAAAAGCAACTACAACTTCTATGCATGGTTTATTAAGCAATTTGTACAATAAAACAAAACTTATATGATTTTATTTTATTTAGAAATTTTTCGTATCAATTCTAAAATAAATCTTTTTTCAATGATTTATATCGATATAATTTCATTTGAATTTTAAATTACGAAAAAAGTCAAATTCGAATAAGTGAAAATGAAAGACTTTTTTTAAGTTTTAACTATTAATAGAATATAAAAGTATACGTATGCACAGAGCCCATCGGTGAGCAAAAGAGTGATTTGTGTGACCCAAATGCAGAGAGATATTCGACATTTAGCCATTGTATCAATTAAACCAATCTAATAACTAAACACTTTTCTTTCATACAAAGAAAATTACTAAAACAAAGAAATACACTCTAAAAAAAAAGTTCATGATCTATTAGATATTTAAAATAAAAAGATACTGATAATATTAAAAACTCAAAACACCATTATGAATAAGATGAAAAAATACTTTCATCAAGAAAAAAGGGTCTAGATGTTGCGTGAGTGTGGATGTGTGGGTATCAATAGAAGATAGAGACAGCTACATCCACACACCCACATCCGAAAAAAGTCGAATGTATGGTCATGCAATCGTATGCAATGCAGATATTGGACATCGGGTGGATGGGTGTGGGTGTAGCTGTCCTTCGGAACAAACTAACATCCACACCCATACCCTTGCATATTGTACTAATCAATGTAAATAGAGTTTTAATCTACAGTATACGGTTTACTTATATAGTCTCATTAGCAATATTGATGTATTTTAGATATCTTGTGATGTCTCTTGCTCAACAGATGCTTGTTTTCAATTAACATCCAAAAAAACAATTAAATACAGGACCCTAGTAGCTTTAAAACTAACTACGATAATGTGAGTGGCACAAAAATAACAGTAAGAATTTAATATATAATAGCTCACTTCTCTTCATTAATTTTTTTGTTCTCCGAATCCTCGCGTTCGATATTCAAGAGACAATGTTGACTCTCTTTGTTCGAGCATAAATGTGATGCAAACCATCATTGGGATCGAGATAATAAACCAGGATGATTCTCAGTAACACATATAATTAAACCTGTACAAACAACAGTAGAATCTAGATCATTGAAATCCACTATTTGTTTGCTTTTTTGAATCAATAATTCATTCCATAGCATTATTATCTATGTCAAAATCAATAATGGTGGTAGCTTCGAAGATTTCGGGAACTATTTTTTATATATTTTGGATGAACACAACGTTGCAGTACAAATTGGATATAGTTGCCGTTGGTAAAAAACTTCTTTTCATGCGATGACTCAATTTCTTTAACTTCAGAATATCTTGGATGAGATGCATAAATAATTGATGGAGTAACATATATCCCTTCACCATACTGTGCTACACACACACCCACACCCCAGAAAAAAAGCTCCCAGCAAAAAATCCATCTTGCAAAGGTAATCGGGAATCATTTCTGATCTATCTATTCAATAGAACGAATCTCATAACCTCTATATCTTTCGAGATCTGCTGAATCAATGAGGACAAATGACTTAGAGCTGAAGGAAATTAATAAAAGCAGAAAAAATTTCTGCTTTTGAATGCTTTTTAGAAAGATGAACAAATATGAAAAGATCAAAGATATCACTGGTTTTTCTTTTTGGCACTTCTTGCATATTACTCGAATAAGCACTTTCAAAGCTCTCGACATATTCTCTCGTTTTACACATTTCTTATGCGTTTAGACGAGAATATTGAAGAATTGCGCTTTTAAATTGTAGCGAGAAAAATCAAAAGTATCAAAGAAAATCGTTCAAGAAGTATCAAATATTATTTGTGACCTACTCATTTCATAGAGAAAACTACAAAATTGTGTAGATACGGTTGTACTTGAAAAACTCAGCGAAAATCACAAAGGAATTCTGAAAATAAATGACGTATCAGAAAAATCCTGCTTCTGCTCGTATTTCAAGAAATATGAAAAAGATCGATAAAATCCGAAAATGCAACTGATAATAAAAAAAAATAATTATGACATTTATTGCAGTCTATTTCCACTCGATAGCCTTATTGAATTCCAATCAGAGAAATGTTATTCTACTCAATAAGACCAGTTCGTAATCATGAACGATAGATTACAAAGAATTACAATAGGAAACGACAAATGTTTGTTCAATGGTATATAGACCATGCTTCTGATCGCTTGAGAAGCTCTTCGGTTAGTCACCAGCTACAATAGACATTAACAGTAATTTTTCACGGTCATCATATCCAACAATTGTAAATCTTCTTTTCTAGCAACCTTGGACGGCTTCTATAAGCGCGTCAACGACTTTTCACCGTAATTGACCGGTTATCCTATCGAATACGACTCAGGGTGATTGACTTAGGTATCCAATCTCCGTTTTACTTCGTATTTTATCGTAAATGGTTGTATTTATCCTTTGTATAATGCGAAGACATTGATCGTAGTAGAAAGTCATTTTTTACACTGAAATATGATCGTAGGCGGCTAAAGACGAAGTGTATACGAATTTCATATACATCGTTTTGGACTGTTCCGTTTCTGCCTGCTTTGTCTCATTTTTTCCCAAAATTCTTTTCCAATATGCACTGTTTTGAAAAAGACTGTACACAGTAACAGTAATCATATTTCTACGCTATGATTTGATAACTGATAGTCAACAGGGAAAAAATTGTTTTAAAATAGACTTTTCATTTTATTTCACACTGAAATAAATAAGACTTACATTATTATGAGCTCAAAACTAGTTTTTTTGAGATAATCTTATGTGAGTATAAAAGTCGAAACAGTAGGTATAGGCTATTTTAAATTTTGAGAAATGCATATATGATCTTATTGAGTTCGTTCGGTTGGCTACGGAAGAAACAGAAAGATTTATGACACAACTGGTAACAGAGAAATAGCTTGAAATTTCTTTTAATAATTCCTGATAATCAAAAGGCACTGTTACAGATGAAATAGAAAAACCAATACAGATTTCTGTAATTTCCTTGCAATTATTGCAAAAAATTATCGAAGTTTTGCCTCTCACATCGTGATGATTTCGATATTTCATCTTTGGTTCATTGTGTTAAACATACGTCACAGAAATACATAAGAATGTGTGTTTCATTTTAGCGTAAAGAAAATTCGTCTCAACGATGTTCCAAAATTAATTTAAATTTTTGAAGAAGATTTTGCTTATGGTCGAGTTTGCCAAAGAACAATTATTTCAAAAGATTCTACTTTTTTCAATCGTTGACGATTAGGTGGCAGAGAATGTTTTTTGACATAAGAAAAAAACAAAATCTCGTTATCTGAAACTTTTATTTTTATTATACTATTCGATATTTTTGAGTAATGCAAGCATAAATAATATGACAGAGTAGAATATCAGTTCGAAGCACGTACCATACAATCTAGATAAAATCGACTGCTTGAAACTATTTATTATCTGAATGATGAATGTATTTCATTGCAAGAATACCAATAAAACTATTTGAAAATATAATGATATACGATTGCCTAATGACAATTAATCATTTGCCGATGATCGGATTGATTTATTTTTGTACATTAATCTGAAATGCTATGTCTAAATCTGAATCATAACCAATATTAACAAATATCATTAGTTTAATACGACAAGGATTTTCCTACTCGGTTGAAAAATCGCCGAACTTCAATAAAACAAAATTTACTCTTGTTAATGAAAAATAAAACTTGTTTTATGCCAGTAAAAAAATCGAACGAAAGTACCACAATCAATAAATACTGCTGATAAAAATACAAGAATCATTTCAACAAATTCAAGATCGGGATTCTACTTGTCTATGTTTGTGCATAGAATCAAATCGATCTTGAATAGAATAATTTTTCCTAGTTGAATGATTTTCTTCCATGGAAAGAAACACCATTATGAGAGCTTTATTCATTAAAACCGATTTATTTTAATCTAATCGATAGGTATTACCCATTATGCATCAAACGTCTTTTGTTTCAATATCTTGTCAAATATTTGCTGCAAAATTCAATCACCCTCATATGATCAACATTGAAGAATTTCACAAAATTCCCTGTGCAATAATTGCAATTTGAACATAAGAAATCAAAAGCAAAAGTCGGTCAAATAATTTCATGCAATATAAACAAATTAATGACGTGGATATTTTAGTGCCAAGTATGGCCTTAAGAGACGAGAAGATATACAATCAGACGCTACTGTTTCTGTTATAGTTTAGGATATTTACCTTATGATGAAAATTTGAAGCTGTGAAATTTTTTCATAGTACGCTTCTGAATGTATTCGATGGAAATTTCGGAACATTTGCGCAATAATTTCATCGAAATTTCAACATTTTTACTCAATTTTAATTGCACTGACGATGCAATAGCAGCTATTTGTTTTGCATGCTTATGGTGTAAGACGACCGATGTTGGTAAACTTGGTGAGTATTCGCCAAAGGGTTTGACTCATAAGTTTTTTCCGTTCTGTGCTTATCTTGACATATAAATATCTATGCGCGTATTTCACTAGTCCTTACAGCTGAAATGTTAACCAGCGAATGCATGGTACATTTTGGTGACAATTCATCGACATTTGACTATGCTCGTCGTCAACTCAGTCATGAGAAGGAATTTCTTGCTGATATTGATCAACAAACTGAAAATCAATTTTATTCCTGTAATGGACAAGCAGGTAACTATATTTAATATATGTATATTTTCATTGACAGTTACACGAATGAATTCATCAGGGGTCATTTGTCGATTGAGAATCTTAAAACTTCAGTCTCATTTTAGGTTTGGAAGCAATTGATAATGATCAACTTCATAGAATGTGCCATTATATCAAATTATTATCAGTTAATAAAATGAATTTTCGTTTTCGAAGAAATCTGAACAACTATTTGCAATTACAAAAGACGAAAACAGCACATGAACCATATATATATCAATTATCTTTAATGAACAGAACAAAATCGAACAAGAAACAATGTTCAAAAGATGCAATCAAACAAGAAATAAGATACCAATGGAATGAATATGAAGATGATATGTTTTATCAAATTCAATATGGTGTTAGAAATGAAGTAACGGATGAATCTGAAGATGAAACACCGCAAAAATGTATTCCCTCAAGTAAATAATTATATTTTTAATTAAAATGTATGGATCTAGAGAGAGAAATTCTTTGTCATTGATGATTAGAAATAATATAACATATCGATTCAAAATACATAGATTTATAAATATACGGTTGTTTGTTTCATTACATTCATGAATATAGTTCGTTTGTAGATTACATTCGAATAATCGAGTATTATCTCAAGTTTTTTGTTTATTCAAATAAGTTGAGAATATAAAAAGGAAAAGTAATCACTGTGATTAAACTTTTTTATTGTTACAAAAAACTTGAGTCACACGTCTAGAACTATTGAAATCAATCAGATATATTGAAAGACAATGATTAATCTTACAGTTTCAAAAGTAGAATTGCTTAGGGTATGGGGTGTGGATATTTTTTTCCATGACTCCCACACTCACACCCTCAATAAACAGAGCATATTTTTCTAAACATCTTGATGAGTAGTCTTTCTTTATCTTCTCTATTTTTCTATTTTATATAGAAACCTGCCATAAAAAACCTAAATGTGCTAAAGTTCGAATACTCAACGATCAATGTATTGTACACAGTCGTCAATATGTATCCAAGTTTAATTGTGCTGTCAATTTACTTCGTGACGCTGGTGAATTTCATAAAAGTGTTTATCATCAATTATCACATAAATGTTGTTCATGCAACGAAAAAATAGGTATATGTCATGAATAAATAGATTCTTTATGATCTGTTAAGTTCGAATATGAATCGATTTATTTTCTATTGATCTAGATATTTTACAAACATTCATGTTTATTTTAGGCTTGAATACGATCGATCCAATTATACTAGAGAATATTTGTAATGAAATCCAATTAGAACAGTTTGGTGACAGGAAACCACCGCAACCTGTTTATATGATGTTTTTGTCATTTCAATCGGCACTCGATGCTAAAGAACGTCTTAGACAATCTGGCCGTTTTATCGGTAAAAATGGTCAATATTTACGTCGTTTCGAAGATAAATACAATGTTCGCGTGAACATTGTCAATAGATCTTCTAGTAAAAAACTTCGTCAAAAACTTATTGAAATGAAAAACAAGACTGGTAAACAACTTACAAACGAACTTGAAGGCATTTATTTATTATTGACGAAGAAAAATACATCAGTAAAAAGTACGATTTCTATTGATGAAATCAAACAATTAATAAAAAAGAAATGGAACGAAATAAGTGAAGACATGCAAATTCAAAGACAACATAGATTGAAGCACGCAACATCAAGACAATGCACAACATCAATGTGGTTTGAATTCAGTTGTGATGATCGATGGCATCCTAAAAGACGCGATCATTCACAAAAGATTCCAATCGAAAAAAAAGAATGTTCAACTCAAATAGATGTAGCATCATATTCCCGAATTTCATATTTACAACGATTGAAAGCTTGTCGAAAATTGTCAAGAGTTATTCGTCACCGGAAAAACATAGCATTCGGCATGATGGAATAAATCGCGTATTTTTTTGGTCTATTTGTACATAGCTGTATAGGAAAAGAATTAATCTTAAACATTCATCTTCAAGATAAAATATGATAGTCTTGAAAAAAATTTCAGAGTATTTTTTAAAAGTTTGAACTTTGATCATGTATACTGTATTGTAATATTTATTTGATATTTCGAGAATTTGTATGAATAAATAAAAATTGGATTCGATGTAAGATTCCGAGAAACTGACTTTGAAATATAATATTTTCGTATAGCAGTCTGATATTGGGAAAAATCAATTGTATACAGTGAAATAACTAGTGTCTTCTTCTTTTAAAATGGAAGATAGATGTGTGAGAAAGAGAAAATCCTAATTCACACATAGACAGTCTGTAGATCGTAAATGAAAGAAAAACCCGAATTCTATTTATGTCTTCAGAGATCAAGATTCAGACAATTCCATCATTATTTTTTTTTCTTCTTTTGAATCTATAGTGTCTATTATTGTCATGGATAATTTTATTCCTGCAGCGAGGTCTGATTCGCTCGCGCCTATCCTAATGCTTCTTGTTACCAACGATGAATAAATCTGAGAGTGTGGGTGTTAGTACTTGTCTGCGGTTCATCCATACTCACATCCTCAATAAACCTCAATTTTTCATCAATCGACTTCATGAACTCTTCATCAGTCTCAAATACATTTCTGGAAATAATCCAGATTGAACATTGACGATCGGAAAGTTGGTTATGGAAGAGTCATTGATTAAAACAACACATCAATACACTATCAATCTCCTGAGTAAGTTATACAGGACCTATCGATGGAATGAAGAATGATGTCAGGGATAAAATGTAAGTTTGGTGTTAGCGCATATTTTATTGTTTAATTTCTTTCTTTTTCGTTTCTCTCTGTCTCAGAAATTAAGAATACTGTTTATCACAATAAGACGACATGATCATCTATAGATAAGAGAGAGAGAGATACATAGAATGTTATTTCACATGTGTATATATATCTATTCTTTTTCGTTATTCGAGGTTAGTATCATCGTCATTATGGAACGACCAGAAAACGACAGTGTTTATGTTTATAACAACAATAAGAAACAGAAAATACAAAATGAATGTAAGAATTTTTTCTGTTTATATTTAAGTAATAAATTTCAATTCTTTGTTTATTTCTAGTAATAATAAACAAGTTAGTTATGTGAAATTTATTTAATTATTTAGTTTGATTTAATTTAGATCTTGTTTTGAAAATTTAGCAAATGAAACTATTTATGAAATATTTCAATATCTTGATGTTTATCATATTTATGAAGGATTTTTTTATCTTAATCAACGATTTAAAAGTTTAGTTATTAATAGAAATCTTCTAATTCAAATAAATATTACAACAATGTCAAAATTAAATTTTAATCTTTATCATAAAAATATGATTAAACCAAATAAATATCGAATTAATTATTTTCGTTTATCAAATCCATTTACTGTTGATATTATTTTCTCACCACCACGCATTATTTGTGATTATATTCAACTTGAAACATTAATTTTTGATAATATTGATTCAAAATATCTTAATAACATTCTCAAACATTTAGTTTATTTACCAAAATTGCATTCATTAGTTTTTAGTCTTGTTGATTATGTTCAAGATCCAAATATTCTTTTTCATCATATATTTCGTTTATCAAAATTAAAATATTGTAAAATAATATATCAAACAAAATATGATCAACAACCAATAGCGATTTATTTGACTGAATTTACACTTAGTCCTATCGAATATCTTGTAATCAATAATCGTTTTTCAATTGATTCACTTTCTGATATATTTCTTTGTCTTCCGAAACTTCGTTATTTATCAATTGATTGTCTTGTTGGATCTACTGATTTAGATATTGATCAAGATCCTATTGCATTAGAATATTTAAAATATGTTTCTATTAAAGTTGATCATATACATTTCAATCTATTCGAGAAGTTAATCAAATATTTTTTTCGTTGTGTTGAAGTTCTACGTCTTACAACACATGATTCAACGTATTTGGTTCCAAACCGATGGGAAGAATTAATCTTATCTTCAATGCCGAATTTACGTATTTTTGATATATATCATAGTAGTATTATACAAAATAATGACTTAATATATCTTCTTTTAATTTATCAATTTGATTCTTCATTTTGGACTCAACGACAATGGTTTTTTACACATCGACATAATCGAGAAAAAAAATTAGATAGTGTAATAATTCATTCAATAAATCCATATAGAAGAAAAGATTATAAATTTTATTCGGAATTCTATTCACGATTTTATTCACGTAATCAAGAAAATAATTTCAATTCAGTTAAACATGTTCATATATGTAGTAAATATGTATCGAATAACAATGTCATTTATTTTCCAAATGCTAATGAATTAACAATTGAACATTATTTTAAAATATTTGATTAACTTCTCGAATAGATTGAAATGTATATGATCAACTTTAATAGAA